>RHDR01000088.1:0-68334 GCA_009806295.1 Davidsoniella neocaledoniae | reverse complement strand
TCGTGATGTATAAGGCCCTTGTTGTTGTGGCTCTTGTTGGGCAAAGGAAAAATAACTGTTTCTGCCTTCAGGAATTTCAAGTGAAGCAAAAGAATGCCGTCATTAGCGATTTATCGCCACAAATGCTGACTCTTTTTCCCTCCCTGATGTGCTTGAATAAAACTGTTGGACCACTATCGTCAACGCTACCCCTAGCCTGGTCTGAAAAAAAAAACGGTTCTGGGGCTTAGTTGTAAGTTAGGCTTTCTGGGATTATTCTACAGCCCAGTCAGTAGTAGAAGCCGGATCGCAACCGGCGTCATCCATCTCTCCAATGCAAGAAAAAAAAAAAAAAAGACTGTCAAAAGACAAAATTAGCCATGAATAACCGCACTGACCTGCCATTTCTTAGCCGGGCCTCAACTTTCAATGAGGTGAGGGCGACTTAGCAGTTTCTCCCTTCAGCGCTGGTCTCCAGTCTGCCTTCGACTGTGCCAAAATTGGTTGGGCACTTGGGTGAGTATCTAGTATAAACTAAAATGACGACTTGTAGTTGGGCATCAAGAAGCTACCCACCGAATCAGGGTAGAATATAATCACAGGATCACAACACTCCACGCCCCTTCCTAGATACTACCATTACGATAGTATCCTTGATTCACCGATTCCAACCCTATTAACAAGAATATAACTCACTTCTAGGCGTGATCTAATAGCTTGTATGTGTTATGAAAGCATCAATATATATTATTATAAAAGAGTGCTGCGATGCTAGCTTTCATAAGGTAAATAGAGCGAATCTAGCACCGTCAGTATAAAGATGTTGCTATCATCATTGCAACACCATAAATGTATGTGTAGTGCAAGCAAAATAGTTTTATACTGAACAAACCGAGAATCTTGAACAGATATGATATTATGGAAGCTGCTACATGAATCCCTGTCAGGCTAAAGACTAGGTTATCGGTTTGTTGTAACATGTTATTGTAATATTGCCATCGAGTTGATACTATCACGCCCCTACATGAAGTTGTGTAGGCAAATTTTATACATATATATATGCGATTGTAAGAAAATGCCCATAATTCTTGTGCATATACATGTCAGACGGTAAGCTTGATATCCTCTATGGAACCTCTGTGGTATACAAGATCTGTATAAACAAAAATAATGAAAGTAGAATTACAAAACATATTTCATCACCTGCTCTACTTTCACCTTACATGCATAACTAGTGCCCCGTTTCCTTTGAGTTCTGCTTCTTCTTCCACCACAACTATATCTAGGTAGTATACTTTGTGCATAGTTTTAGATGTTTCTGATAGTAACATTACTGACTAGTTCGAGGTAGCAATATGTGACTGCTTATATTACAGCTGAGCGGCCTGTGGTTTAGACTTGCATCCTCTGGAACACTGGAAAGAAAAGTCTAGCCCGCTCAATCATTGTACATGTTTTCTTTCGATCTTGGTCCAGCTCTCTGATCAACGCTGGCCAATTCCCTTTTCTACCACACACTAGAGCAAAATTGCCACTTAACTAGTACTCCATTACTGCATATACAAGTTATCGGTGATTCTGGGCATCGAGGCAGAATTGTAGATTATATGTACACACAGTTGCGTTTGTTCTAAGCGGCTTTGCTCAATGCGACCAAAACCAACCCCTGTTGATACATAAGGCACGCTTTTGTTGCAAAAATGAGGCTATCATTCATGTGAATAAACACACCTATTAACTCTCAAGTTCTTTGCAAAACCACATACAGATAGGCACCGCTGATATGCACCATGTATATGTAAGAAGATGTGCTTGTATGTACATATGTACATAGTATTCAAGCAGTGAAGCCACAGCATTTTGATCTTAGACTCTAATCACAAATGTCGGTGAGATTTGACCACCTCATATAGTCCACCTGCATGCTGCATATAAAGCTTTAGGACAACGCAATCAAGCAATACCCGGCCATCTGAATTTTCGGCTTTTCTTAAGTCTACAAGAAATTCTACTCTAATTTCTACTAGTTTGGTACAAAAAAAATCAAAAATTAAAATTAATCAAGTGATAAATAGCCTAGTTTTATGACTACAAAGGTGAGCATCTAGATGTCTAGTAATATACACTACTCCGCAAACTGGAGAAACTAACCTCAAAAGTGACGATAAGGAAGAAGAAAAGGACTCGAAAACAGGTATCGTCACTTCATGCACATATGTATTACGCAGTTGTCAGTTGATTCTTGCTGATAAACGAAAAAAAGGAACGAAAATAGAACAGACAGATACCCCCCGGTATAGATCTTGGCCCTTGGATGGCTGCAAACAAGGGCCCAGGCCCTGTTCGTCTTCGGCTCGAAGAACCTCATGTGCCTTAGCATATTGAAGCGACCTACTCAAGCGATATGCGTGTATAACCTACATACATAATGCATTTCCAGTCGTATCAGTATCAGTATAGCTCTCCAAGTTCTCTTCGTATATTGAATTATAATGTATCATGTATGTACGTACAACACATAACACAACTATATCTGTATAGTACACACCCTCTCCTCTTTCCCCTTGCCTTCCTCCTACCGTAACCGAGTCGAGTAGTTAGTTCTTCCTATCTATTCTCCCAAACCGTTGGTCTCCACTCCGCGCCGTCTGCATACTTGTCGGGCTTATAGAGATTCGATGCATTTATAGGCTTATTCCTTAGTAATTATGAATATATCTCATTTATATACATAATGTGTATATGAAAGTCCTTACTGATAGAACAAGAGAAATCTGCCATATCTTGTCTAATTATAAACTGGCCATGACCCTATATTGCTAATGCAAGAAGTTAACCCTCGAAGTAAGCCCTGTTTTCTAAGACTTGCCTGTATCCCCATTAGAAATGATATGATCCATCTTAGAAATAAGCTCCACATTAGGCTCTGATAAGACATAGACACGTATGGAATTGGTTCAAATCACCAAGCCATATCATCGCATTTTTTCCAGTAAGAATAGAGGAGCCACTAGGCTTAGATATCACCATGAAGAATTTTCACGTACATTGGTTTAGGCCTCCAAGGAACTCTTCGTCGTATATTTCATCACTACTAATCAAGGCTGCTCCTCTTACACGTAAGCTTGCCTTTTCTTGCACTTATCTGATGGGCCGTGATTAGATAGTCGGCCATTCTATGTAGGATGAATGCCCTTTGAAGCGAGCTTTCAAAAACAGCCTTATATAAGGCTGCTTGAACTGCTGCCACTCCGCGATTTCACGGGTCTTGGTTCGGAAGTATTGGTGCCTAGTATCTGCTCCATCGTCACGGGCAACTGACAATGTTATGTTAGCCCAATCACTTAATGTTACTTTCAACTCATGAATGTCGTCTAGAAACCTGATTATGTATGATTGGTAGTAATGTTCGTTCCTTTGATCCATTGTGTCATGTACCGGTATGTACGCCTAAAGAGCATTTCCACCATTCCGCATCCCGCGTGATATATATTCTCTTGTTGTTTCACCAATGATGATTGTGTCTCAATGGTTGTTCGGAGGCGTTTGTATATCTTGTTCAAGCCCAATGACCAGTCTCCTCCGAAACACCATCACATATACCCCCGATATCCAGCCTAACATGATAACAGTCCATATACGTCATACAACTAACAAGTCCGTTATCTGGCCGAGGTTATCTGGTGGGTGCTAGAGAGAGATGGTTACAAGAGAGCCTGACATACACACACACCCTTACATTCTGGGCTGAAATCTATCCGTGGATCTACAACAGCCATTGGTGCACCGCAACTAACAACCCATCACCTGACCTGCTTCGACTCCGACGCATCTAGCAAAGCTTTAGCTGCGTCTATCTCATTAGGATTGTAGCCCTTCCAGGCAGATTCGTCAGCCTTAAATCGACGCACTATCTCAGCGAGTTTGCCCATAGCTGCCTCATTGAGTGCAACAATGGTTTTAGGATCTGCGATTTCTAGAGGTTCATCCTTCTTGGCAGCCTTGAGGTCTACTGGGTTCTTTATCAGATAGCTCGTAACCTGTTTAATGATTTAGTTATAGGAACCCATATCAAATATGTCTAGACTATGAAAGCTTTCATGTTCGAACTTACTGTTACAAGGCCATAGTAGCCACGGAGGTAGTTGTCACACAACTCGATGCTACGGCAAAACCGTTTGACTGACTCAGCAAGATACTTAGAAGCAGTAGCTACTTCGATGCCTTTAGCTGTCGCGCCCATGAATAGGATCTCTCCTAGTCGGGCATACATCTATGATACAACGATGAGCAAAACATGATCGAGTAAATTTACAACAGACTCGTATGAATTAGCTTACATTCCAGGCATTAGGTGCTAATATGAGAACCTCTTCTAGGGCGTAGATAGCTTGAGAATAGAGTCCTTGTGAAACGTAAAGATCTGAAAGTTCGGCCCATGCTTCAGCATCTGTGGGCATGATCTTTAGAAGCTCATTGAGATATGCGATCGCCTCAGAGGCGCGGCCTATTGACCGAGCCAAGGCAATTCTTCGTTTGGCAATGGGCTAAAACAGCATGATGTTAGTCTACGATTGACATGGTGCTTTTGGTGTCATGATACATACAATGTTCAGGCTTACGCCCTGTGTTGAAGTGAGAATTTCAAGGTATTCATCCATGATTTTTTCAAGCTGTGCGTTCGTAGTAGCTTCTGATTCCTTGACTAAACCCTTTAAAGCCATGATTCTTTCGTTATCATCGCCGAAACGTTCGACTAGACGCTCTAGTATCTTTTGTGCCGACTTGTCGTCTCCCGTGCGTAGACAGGCTACCAATATGTTTTCATATGCAATCCAAGTCTCGGGAGTCTCTGTCAAACCAAGAATGGCGGCTAGTGGCGATGATGAGTAGGCTTTGGGGTTGCTTGATAGAAACTTGGGCGCCTGTTGAGCCAGCTTCAATATGTCTTCATGGGACAAAAGGCCGTTCGGCCACACTAATGATGGAGCCATCTATGATTATATGTAGATATGTATGGTGGAAAGGAAACTAGAAGAAACAACGTGTCTATTCAATGACTTTCGATGAGTTAAGAATTCGGTGAAAAAAATGAGATTATGGGTGAATTCGTGAAATTATAGCCAGCGATTGTTGTCGTTTTGCACTCGAAGCTTACCGAACAGGACAGCTTCAGCTTCCCGACCAGCTTGCTTCTGATAGGTTGAAAGCTAAACTGTCGTTAACCCAGCGAAAGCAAGACTTATTTGCCGATAATCAACCGGCAATCAATGAGCCCCACTACCTCCCCCACTTTTAAGAAATCGCATCTGCAAAGTCTTTAAAAGCCGGCGCACATGAATTTTTTTTCTTGACTTTTACATCTTCCTTCTTCTCTATTCTTGATCTCCCCCTTCTCACTTCCTGATAGTTCTTGGTTTTTTTCTTCTCTTGATTGAGAAGACTCAAGCCATGAACTCTGGAAGATCGACTATCTTCTTGCTTCCAAGATGAGCACTCCGGCGCCTGTTGAGGAAACTAAAGTTCCCGCCAATGCTACCAGCATCGAGGCTGCGGCTGCGGCTCTGAGCCTTGATGGTTCTCCATCCACCGTTTCGGCTCCCGTCACTGGGGATGTCAAGTCTGTTGTCACTGAGGCCTCTGTTGTTGATGCCACATCTGAAAAGAAGGCCTCGCCGGTTGAGGGCGAGACTACCCAAGTCCCCCCTCATCGATCACACGATCCCAACAATAACCTCAAGCGCAGCGATCCATTCCAGTTTGGAAGCCGCTATTTGAACGAAGGAGATGATGTCTTCGAGTTCAACGCCTGGGACCACGTCGAGACTGATGATACCTACAAAGAATATGCTGAAGGGCAAATCGAAAAGCAACGTCAGTCTCCGGTCTCAGACTTCGATAAGCGTAAGTTCTCTTCATTCACCACTGCACTTAGAATTCCTCTTTCCCACTTTGATGTGTGATGATTTCACAAATATAGCATAGTTCATCTGATATAAAATGATGACAACTGCACCTTTTAGTCTTTCGCTCCCATCTGACTCTTCATCAATCCCCTCCCTTCTTTGACTAAACTACTGTTTGTTGAGAATCATCCGGCTAACAACTTGCTCAGAAAGATTCAACAATGACCCTGCAAAGTGGTGGAATTTGTTCTACAAGAACAACACTGCCAACTTCTTCAAGGATCGCAAGTGGCTTCGCCAGGAGTTTCCTATACTTTCCGAAGTGATCCAAGAAAATGCTGGCCCCAAGGTCGTGCTTGAGATTGGTGCTGGCGCTGGAAACACCGCCTTCCCTCTTCTTGCTGCCAATGAAAACAAATCGCTTCGTATTCACGCCTGTGATTTCTCCAAGAAGGCCGTCGAGGTTATGCGCTCTCAGCCCGCCTATGATACCGCTCACATGCAGGCTGATGTGTGGGATGCCGCGGGTGATGAATTTCCGCCTGACCTAGAAGAGAACAGCGTCGATGTTGCTGTACTCATCTTCATCTTCTCTGCCCTATCACCTTCCCAATGGGCCAAGGCTGTCGACAATGTTAGCCGTTTAGTCAAACCCAGTGGTCATGTATGCTTCCGCGATTATGGACGTGGAGATTTGGCCCAGGTTCGTTTCCGTAAAGGACGCTACATGGAAGAAAACTTTTATGTGCGCGGTGATGGCACTCGTGTCTACTTTTTTGAGGTGCAAGAGCTAGAGAAGATCTGGGGCGAGACGTTCAAAATTGATAATCTTGCTGTTGATAACCGGTTAATCATCAACCGCGCCAGTAAACAAAAGATGTACCGATCCTGGATCCAGGGTCGGTTCACAAAAAAAGAATAAATAAGACGGTATCAACCAAAGACATTCGCTTAATATCTATTACGTGACAATGATAACTATGTGTATGTATAAATATGAGCATGTATCATCATTGTCTATAGGCTTTCCATGATGTATCACAAGTACCATCGCAAGTAGGGCCTAAGACCTTCTAACTATCACCATGTTTTGAAGGCACCATGAAGCTTTCTGGGGAAGTTGAACGACTTCCATCAGCTAGTAGCAACTCTCTCAAGCTATCCAACTCAGAATCTGAGATGCCGGCCTTTCTCAAGAAGTTATGCACACCACCGTGCTTTTCTTGGAAGTACTCGGCCATGGCCTCAACCATGTCTTTAGCTGTTCGTGCAAACTCGTCAGTGAAGCCATGCTGTGTTAGTTTTGCAAGCTTTTCAGCACGCTCGGTCGTGATCTCTTGGTCTGAAAGCCGATAGTCGCTGTCGATAGCGGCCAAAGGGCAGTCAATAGCCAAGAGTAAAATAATTATTACTAGACCAGTACGATCTTTGCCTTGGGCGCAGTGGACGAGAATTGGCGTCGCATCGGTAGCTAGTAAAGATCGTACCGACTAAAGAGATGAGCTGTCAGATATCGAAGTCAACACAACTTATTAGAGTGGGTGGGTTGCATACTGCGGCGATCTCGGGTCTAGAATAATCTAGACCATGGATTGTAAGACGAGTTAAGCCCCAGGGGACCAAAACCTTACGGGCAATAAACTCTTTGGCTTGCATGAAGCCACCGGTTAATCCAATCCATATCAATTGTCTACGGTGTATTATAAACCAAGGGTTAACGAGCCGCATCTAGGGTTATACCAAGGACGTAGCGAAAGCGATACTTCCTAATAGTTGGTGGTTCCAAGGGATAATAATAACTCACAGAATTTCCAGAAATGAAAGCTGAAGCAGAATCTGCATTTGATGCCATCGTGACGGCATACGTACGTTTACGTATTTCACGTCCTGGATCTTTGATGGTAGATTATCTGTTCTTGGTACGATCTCGGATCTGGCAGCATAGAGAGAGTGTTAACCTAGACCTGTGAAAAAAGTTTGAATACTAAAGAGGCTTACCGAGAACGTAAGTCTAGGACAGTGCTTATACCGAAGGTCTCAGCTATAAGAACACGATCTTTGGGAGTAGCATCATCTATGGAGTTAGAGAATTAGTATGTCTATCTATTTACCAGATCTACATATAATCATAATCACTCTGCAAAATTATACTACATACCTAATCTGGCAGATCGATACAGGACTCCCTCACGGAGAAATCTATATATTAGATGATTAGGGTTAGTACATGGAGATGAATGGCCGGAACAGGTCTATTTGCAAAAGATAAACGCAAGCAGATGAAAAAAGGAATGGCGGAAAAGGTCAAGGAAAGGCCTAGTGAGTTCAACCATGGTCGGATTTGGAAGCGAGAAGTTCATACGATTTGCCTAGGTAGTTGTTTACTGAGTGAGCCACGTCACGAAAGTTTAAAATCGACTCGGGCGTCTGAATGTCATGTAGCGTGACGGCCGATGAAGCAAACGAATTCGCCATGGTTTCTTTGATATACAGATAGTCAATGTGAGGCGGTCAATAGATACCAAATTGAGTCGCAGAGAAGAAAAGAGAAGAGGTCTTGAGTTTCGAGTCTGAAAGTCATCGAGCTCAGTCTGCAAAAAGTCTTCAAAGACTGAAATGGCTTCCTGATTATATATATCGGTGGTTTTTCCCAGTGTAGGGATATAATTCCCAGGACAAGCAAGGCTCTTCAAAGTGTAAGGTAAAGAAATGTAAGAAGGACAAGGAGGATTTGTGAAATAAAGAAAATATTTTTATCACAAATAACTCAAGGCAATCGCGTGGGTAGTTATCAATAAACACTTTTCGTCGATACGGATAATTTTGGGACGAAGATATCAATTACAAGAACATGACAATATGTTACAATGCAGTTTTTATTATTCTCGGTATTTACTATTTTTCTGACCCAGAGTAAGACTTCTTAACGAGCCAAGCCGACTGAGTTATTGCGAAACAGAAAAACGACGCATCAAAGCACATCACCCAACTTTCCTGGACGATGAAACTTGGAAAAGGCTTGAGAGGGGACAAAAATCACTTGTAAATTGCATTTGATTAACGCGATGCAGTACTGAAATAACAGAAACTAACTATACAATTAGATTTTCCTCCGCAAATCATTCAAAATTTCAAGATCGACAAAATCTGAGGCCATCGTGAAGCAACAAACCCTAGACAACACATACCCTAACGATCCGCCGACTTGCAATTCAAGCAAACCTTTTCTGTCTCAGTTCACACCTCATGAGGAAACTTTGCTTCACTAGAACTACACGATATAGAACATAAATGACGGCATTAAAATCGTCAGTAGCGGGAAAACTCCGCTTGCGGTGTTCAGTTTGGCAGCGGGATGAGTCTGCTTACTAAGCAGCCTCTTCCAAGACCCCCGAGGCATACACATGGTTGTGTGAACCAAGCTAGTGATAGCACATTGCACTAAAAGTGACGTCAGGCAGGACCAAGCTAGATGGTCTAATCGAGAACGAAGTCTGTTAATCGGGCAGTTGACAACTATATATGTATGCTTAGACGAACGACATCCGCCGTTCTAGTACTAGCCTCGATGACGCTGTACTTACCCTCGTCGACTTTACCGCAAAAAGCTTGCTCCAAGACCCGAGCAGATAGGTACTTGAAGAGGCGGACCTGGCTTGCTCGGCACTTTCTGAAGTAGATTTTGCCTCTGGGATGAGCTCTTGAGGCGTTAGGTACATAATTGGACATGAAAGTGACTTAGTCTCCAAAGCTTATCGTAGCGTTTATAGGCCCAACTGTAGGTATCTGTATTTGGGATAAGATTTACCATGTGCAGAATCCGGAAGCTCAGCAGGTTACCCAGCGAGAAAGCTTTGCCTAAGAAAAGAAAGAAATCTTTCCTCCTGTGAAGAATTCTAAAACACCTCTGCTTTTCCCATTTCTTTTACTCTTGCAAACTACGTCGAGCTTACCAACGATTGTAAATCGTGAACCTTGAGTTGTTGCTGTCTAAGCCAGATCAAACTACATCTCACGCCAAACAAACCTTATCTCATTATCACGTGAATAGGGATCTATGGCTACACGTAAGTCCAACATAGTATTGAGAAGCAAATGCTGTTGCAACTAGCTAACGAAATTCTATCTGATAGCCCGAAGCAAGAAGGCCCAGGCCTTCACCGGTGCTGGTGTCACATCTGACCATTGTGCTGCTGCCGCACAACATGGCTGGGCAAACTACAAGTCGCCAGAAACTTACCGCTCGACTTCTGACTTTTCTATGACTGCTGCTACGCTGGTACTGAGCCGTTCTGGTACTCCGCGTTCCGCTACGCCTATCAATAGCAATAGCGCTGCTGCTGCTGCCAAGTCCGTTACCTTTGGTTCTACCAGTGACACTGTGTCTCCTTCACGTCCGACTCCTAGCCAGCGCCAGAGCATCATTAGCACTGCCGACATTGCCTCTGATAGCAAGGACAAGGACGACTGGTCCATGTCGGCCGCTCGTGGTGCTCTGGAGAAGTCTTTCATCAAGCCGCGCTCGGAGCAGCCCAAGAAGCAGCAGAAGAAGCAGAAGGCTCCTGCAGTCTCCGAGAATGCCCTTAGCGCCGCCATAGTTGCCCACGCGCCGTACTCGGGTAGTGCTCTACGTAGCAGCTCGTCGTCAGGTCGTGCGTCTTCGGGCTTTTCGTCACTTCCGCGTAGCATGTACTCTGCCTCAGCTCTCAGCAATAGCGGTATCGACGAAGACAAACTGCACCATGATCAGCTACATGCCTCCGCTGTTGCTATCGCCCAGCAGATGTTCGCTGCTCAGCAGAACGGCGGCAGCGGCAGTGGCGTCACCAGCAACACCTATAAGACCCGGCAAGACTCTCTTCACGACAAGGCCTGGAAGCTCGCACAGGAGCGTCTGGCGCAGATGGATGACGGCTCGACAACTATCCGTGATAGTCAGCAGTATTACATTGCCAAGGACCGTGCGGGCGGTCGCAAGTTCTCGCGTCTAGGCCAACACAACAACGACGCTGGTTCAGACAGCGAAGCTGAAGAGGCCGACGGCGATGAAGAAGGCCATGGCCGCTCCATCTTTGCTAAGAAGCTCTCTGACTCGCAGTTGCGCCAGCGACAGGTAGAGCGTGACACCCTGATGGATGCCGCGCGCCGTAATGTTCAGAATACGCTGGCTGATATCGACGAGGAGACTATGGGCTCTACGGGCCGACTACGGCCACGCCATGTGACCGCATGGGAGGCCAAGAAGCAGAAGAAGGCTGCGGACCAGCCTCGTCGCCCTATCGACCTAGACAGCAACGAACCGCTACCATCAAACGACCAGTACAACATTGGCGGTGGTGTTCTAGTGCCCAAGGATGACGTCACGGCCCTGGCCAACCGCAACTTGGAGCCTCTTTTCACCGAAAATCGCGAGATTGCCCGTGCAGAGCGTGAGCGCAAGGACAAGCTGCGTGCCGAGGAGGAGGCGCGTAAGAAGGAGGCCAGCGACGATAAGGCCCGCAAGAGCAAACTTAGCGAGATTGGCAGCATCTTCAACAGCAAGAAGAAGAGCGAGGAGAAGCAGGCCAAGAAGGAAGGGAAAGAAAAGCTCAAGGAGCAGAAGCGTCAAGAAAAGGCTCAGCAACAGAACGAAAAGGCCGAGAAGAAGGCTGCCGGCGAGGCTATCAAGCTGACTGTTGCCGGTGCTGCCGTTGGTGCTTTGGCTACAGATGCGACTAACAAGGTAGTCGAGGATCTCCCTGCCAAAGCCCGTGCTAATGACGCCGCCGAAGTTGCCGATGCCGCCGAGCAGGCCGACGCTGCCAAGAAGGCTGAGGACGAAGTTATTGCCAGCCAGGCGGGAGCCTTCGATGCCGTCTCGCCGCCTACGCCACAGGAAGAGGCGGATGAGGATCTAGCCATGTCGTCGACCGTGTCGCCTGACGAGCTTAACGCTTTCCCCGCCATTCCTGGTGCTGGCTTGTCGCCTATCAGCGAGACCTCGATGCCGGAAGACTCTTTCCCTGTTGGCCTGATCCTGCGGAGAACGTGACCGTTCTGCCTGGCGCTGCCATTGTTGGCTTCAGATATAATCGCCCGGAATCCTCTGGTCACAAGGGCCTTGATATCGACAATGAGAACCCCCGCCAGTCCGTAATCGATGCGTCTACCGGTGTGCCCATCCATCCGCTAAAGTCAAACCCCGCCATCGTCGGAGCTGATGTCCCTGAGCAGTCTGAGAAGGATACCACCGAGTGTGCCCAAGCTCCTCCGGCTGCCGTTGGTGCCGTCGGTGGTGGCCTGAACAACTCGGCCCTCCAGCGTGACCGTGTCGCCGCTTTCGGAATCCCTGCCCATCACGAGGACGCACCAATTCACGAAGAAGGCTTCGAGAGTATTCCGTACAGTTCTCTGGAGGCCCGTGATGCGCGCCGTGAGGCTTCGCTAGAACGTGAGCGCCAGACTTTGATCAACTCTGAGTCGCAGTCATACCTGACCGAGCGCCGCCGCCAGGCTTTCCGTGATGGCGTCGAGATTCCGCCCGAGAGTGAAGCGTCGCCTGCTGATCGTGTGCGTAGCTGGTTCCGCTCGCATGTGCGTTCGCGCAGAGATATCACCCAGGTCGGCACTCTAGACAACAGCGACATGCTTGTTCCCTCGAGCGATCCTATCGAACATGGCTTTTCCGATGGCGTGAGCCATGTCCCTACTATTGCGCCTGCTGCAGCTACGACTAGAGTTTCTTCGGGCGCTCCAGTTGGCCTTGGAGATACAGTTTCTGAGGCTGCTTCGGATAGTAAGAACGCCAATAAGAAGAAGCGTTCGAGCTTTCTGGGCAAGCTAACCGGCACTGAGAAGAAGACCGACGAAAAGCGTGAGTTCGTTCGTGAGGCTGATGACGGTCGTCCCATCCCAAGCCATCTCAAAGCCAACGGACACTCTGCCGGTGATGTCGAGGAAACCGATGATAGGCCGAGTCGCTTCAAGGAAATCATTCCTTAGATAGGTTGTTTTGTTTTTGATATTACCCTGTTAGACTGTTATTTTGTCTTAACTCCCTAAGTTGAATCTCTTTGGCGAAATCGAGAGATCATGGTTGACGATACGTGATCGTCGCTGGATCCTCAGAGTCAAGAGTGAGGCTATTCTTGTGCTACCTTCTACTTTTAATACTATGCTGTTTAATTCCGACTCAACATCACTGCATGTCTGTCTTGATCCGGTGTTATGTCCACTGAATCCTTTTCATGGCATCTTTTGCCGACTGATCGTTTGCAACTTGAATCACGATATCCTGAACTTTAGTGTAGTGTTTACTTCATTATACGTCATGAGCGGTCTCGCTATGGACCTGTATGTTGTGTGTATCTCATCTCCCTCTCTCTCATTAGCTGTAATAGAACCCTAACCCTTCACTGAATACTGTGGTCTGCCCTTAATCCTTCTTGAGAGGCAGTATCGTCTCACGAATACCATCTTTAGTGATGACCATCATTTGTAGGCCATCACCAACCTCGATATGTCTCTCGACGGCACCGTCGAAGGCATCCTTGACTAGGCGTTCGACATCGTCAAGCGGTAGAGGCTTGCGCTCACGCTCTTGTAGCGCATGGCCAATGCCACTGCCAGGCATGTACTGGTTCTTGAAGTTGACCTGGTTGTCCAAGAAAGGCATGATCAGGGAGCCTGCCGCACCCCCGGCACGGCACTGCTCACGCTCGTATGAGCCAACAGGATCGTATGAATAGACAGCACCGACGCCGTTCTCGTCCAGGCCAGCTAGAATGGCATGGGTGTAGTAGGGGAAGAAACGCTTCTGATACAGAATAGTTGACAGGCGCTTTGCACAGGCATTGACTGTCATGGGCTTGCCGTGTCGGTAGCGGTACATCTTGCAAACCATGTCGAGACGGTCGCACAGTGCGGCGCCATCAGCAGCATAGCCAACCACGGTCAGCACCATGGTAGCATCGTCTTGGGAGGCAGTGGTGCCGCCAATACGGAAAACCTTAGGGTGCATCCGCGAGTTGATGTTGTAGCCGGCCGTGTGTCGAGTATCGCCGGCCACAATGGCAAAGTCAGCGCCGGCAATAGCCAGGGTAGTGCCGCCGTTGTCGGTATAGCTAGACAAGGACAGAAAACTGATGTCAGAAGAAAAAGTCCAGAGGAACTTGGAACGGCGTAGATGCTTACGGGTAGAAACCATGGCGCTGGCGGGGGCCATCGTTGGCCTTCTGAGGGACGTCAGAGAACGAGTAGTTGGGCCCGTTCAGGACCGGGTTCTGGCTGAACATGGCCGACATGATGGTAGATAAATTGCGGTTCCGGTTGGGGTATCAATGGCGTGATGGGTCAATGGCACTAGAAAGTCAAAACCGGCGGAATTGTTAGTGATAAATGTGACGAAGAAACGTGAAGCTATAGAGTGAACAAACAAAGCTCGATTAAGCCTCTAAGCAGCCAGGAAGCCAAGCTCTCTATAGTTACGGATTGCGTTGGCGGCTGGCAGCCTTACTAGGCCGTTGACGTTTGACTGTTGCCTCTGCCGTGCTTGCCAGCTGTCTGCCAGCTGCCTCACAGTGGCTATGTGTAAGTGGTGGGGTTTCCCCTTGTCCCTTTTGCAAAAGCGCAGGAACAAGCTACTTGGCCCAAAAGGGGAAGCACCTAGATTGCCAACTAGGGAAGGAACCTACTGTCGTCACTCTGGCATTCCTTCCTTTTTTTTCGCATCGCAGCGCACAACATTTTGTACTTGTGGGCGATCATCGATCACAACATTTATTTTTATACTGCGCAGTCTTTTCTTATTTGTTTTTGTGCTTCTTCTTTCTTCATTTAGTTCGTCAGTCTTACTTTCAAAAATAACATAGAAGTCGACATCTTCAGTTCTAAAAAGCTTAGCAATAGCCATGGTCCGCGATATCCGTCAGCGCGCTCTCGACAAGATTGCGGCTCTGGCTGCGGCCAACTCGTACTCTTCCTATGAGCGCTCCGATCTCGACCGCCTTTGTGGCGGCTGCTCGACCATGTCCCGCTCTAAGGAGACGCTCAATGGCCATGGCCAAAGCATTCGTAGCACTGGCGCCGCTTCGGGCACGGCCAAAGCTCCGATGGTGTGTATATACAAATGTCCGGTATATAGGCCGGCCGTAGCGCAATGTCGGCCAAATTCCCGAGCTAACCAATCATCGATTTCTAGACTATCCGCGAATTCGAAATCCTCATCTCCTTGTGCAAGGCGGCTCCTAGCATCCGTTCGGCCCAGAACGCTCAGCGTCTCGCCTATCAACTGACCCCCTACATCCAGGAGGCTCACTTACAACTCTATGCGCCATCTCCCTATTTCCGTAAGGTCGAGCCTTCGCCTACCGAGGCTCTGGCCTTCAGCGTCTCGTCGGCCCTCCTACATCTCGGAAAGGCCTACCCCGAGCTTCACGAGAAAATTAGTGATAGCCTCTGGGCCTATCTAGGCTCATGCGCTACTGCCGCCGAGAAGATTGAGCCTCCTCAGGACGACGACGAGCCAAACCTAGACGATGCCATACGCACTGCTACTATTGCAGTGTCTTTACTCGGCTTTCTCGAGGCAGCTTCGTCTCAGGCTGACTTCTGGCGTGCAGGCAGCCGTTTAGAACTGGTACAGCAGGTTCGCAAGCTGCTTTCGGAGCGTTTCCTCGTGGCTATGGAGACCGCCTTCTCTACTTTACGTAATGCTCCTACTGGAGATCGTGTCGTCAAGGAGTGGAAGCGCTACCTGAAACACTATACTCTAGCTGGACGTCCGCTAAGCTCCATGTTGGTCCAGCGAAGCTTTACATGGCTTTTAGTTTCTGCCACTTCGCTTCTCATCGTTGATGCCGCCGACCTTCGTGGCTCGCATATCCTTGATGTTCTCATGGATGGCGCCAAACTTGCTGAGCCAGTTGCTATCCAGACTGGCGATGCCAATACGGATGTAATTTCCATTTATACGCAGATGGCCACTGCTTCAATGAACTACTTCGAGGCTGGCGCTGACTTTGTTGTCCAACTTGGGTCGTCACTACAGCAGAAGCTAGCTTTTTCCGTCAAGTCTGCTGCTCTTATTGCCTATGTCAACTGTACTATTCTCAATGATAATGCAGCCGACCCCAACACTTTGATGGTTTGGCTTGAGGAGATCCTCGCTGATCCCATCCAGATGGCTGATAGCATTCTCGCCGCCACGGTCCTACGATCATTGGCTGTTATTTGTCGCCTATCATCAGACTTTGCTCCTAATGTGAGTCGTCTGTTGCCTCGCTTCATCGTGCAGAACGCTGCTTGCCAGGACGTCATTGCTTTGGCCTCTCACAGTCTTGCCTTTGTGCTGCAAATCATGTCCAAGGATGCTGTCATTACAACTCTGTATACACTTGGCAATATTCTGAGCCCAGCTTCCGAGCGGCCTCGTACCAATGGCAGCAATTCTGGCGGCGCAGAAAATCTTCTCGAGCCCCCTATTAGCGGACTATATAGCGGTCCTGGTACAGCCATCGATCTTGATGGAAGTGCTATCTCGCTGCAGGTCAACAGTGGAGAGGAAGTTGGCGTTGTTTATGCCAATGTCGTGCAGGCCATCTGTGGCATTGCCCAGGACTGCAACGATGAGAAGATTACAGCTTTGGCCCAGTCGATGCTTCTTCAAAAGTTTGGCAAGGTTAATAGCCAGGTTGATGTGCAACTAATCGCTGCTGCTGGAGCTCTGGCTTTGAAGAGCGGTGCTCTAGATTTCCGGTCTCTACTCAAAATGTACGCCCGGCTTTGCCATCAAGGAGTGTCTGAAAACAACGAGCAACTTCTGCATGCTGTTATGAAGGCTCGCACCTACATTTCCGCTCACTTGGACCGCAAATCGCCTCTCTACGGCATCTATTGGGAGCACTTACTTGATAGTGTCATCGCCCTAGGTGATGTGAGTCGCCAGGATCAAACCAAGGAGTCTGATCTGCAGATGACAGCCCGCGAGATTGCCCAGCTCCTTAAGCCGCTCGCCGTCTTCATGTCGACAGGAAACCCAGCAATGGCCACGACCGAAGACGACAAGACATTCGGACGACTGCGCGATGCTTGGTTCAATATTGCTGTGCATGGCTTCCTGCCTCCAAACGAGCGTGGCCGAGCATATCTGCCAGAGCTACGCACTATGGCTCTACACTCGCCTCCCTTGGTTGCTGAACAGCCTGGTGAGAAGATCGAGAGTGATATCGAACTCAATACTGTCCTACGTCGCGCCATGAGTCCTGAGCGTGAAGCCCTCCAGAAGAAATATCTTGCCGAGTTGCTACCGGGCCGCTCGTCGGATATCCGTGGTCTGACGTACGGCAAAATCATATTCTTGCAGGCTGTCTATCTAGTTGAGACCCTACGTGCAGATGCCGGAGATTGCACTAAAGCTCTATCCTACTTTGTCGAGCCTAGCATGCGCAAGGGCGATCTAGCTGTGCCAATGGATGCTATTGCTGCTGTTGTAGTCGACAAATATCTACAAAAGACCCTTCACGGTGCCAGCCCTGGCGTTTCATTGGTCACTACCGTGCCCACCGGAGCGGCCTTCTCAGCCTTCTCTGCACAGTATGTTGCTACTCAGCTAGCCAGTATCTTCTGCTCATGCTGCCACCGTGTCGAGCGTGTTCAGCAGGCAGCAGTTGCTTGTGCTGACCGTATCCTTCGGGATGTGCCGTCAGCGCTGTGCTACCGTTCATCTCTATTTGCACTACTCGAGCTACTTTCCTTGATGTGGACGGCTTGCCTTGAGGCCGAGACAGATGTCTACGATCCCCGGTCTGTGTTCAAGTCGTCTCTAGGTAAGGTAACAATTGAGCTGTCGCAAAACTACCTCCACCGCCAGTCTACTATGGAATTGCTTCACCGCAAGGCCAAGCAGTGGGTGACTCAGGCGCTGTCTCTATCTCCAGCTGATATCAAGGGATTGCTACAAACATATCTATCTGAGTACGATGAAGCCGATTCTCCTTACGGCCATATCTCGCTTGGTCGTTCTTTTGCGCTAGAAATGGGCTCTCTACTGCCCCCCTCTGACCAGCGCCTGCAGGCCATGGATCGTATTGGCGATATCTCCGTCAACACTGCCTCCGACTTCATAGCTCAATATACCACGCGCCAAGAGTACCGCTTTGGCGAAACTCTGCCGGCGCGTGGCACTGAGCTTCTCAGCTATATGAAGGTACGTAGCAAGCATGAGTCGTTTATGCCTGGTGCGGAACCCAATGGAGCCGTACACAACGAGAGCGCCTCGGCAGCTACTGCCCTACAGCACATCGAGGCACGTATCCTAAGCCGCAAGCCTACCCCCATTTCCGAAGTACGTGACATTCTGCGCCGTGCCGCTGCTTTACTGTGTCGTAGCCCGCATGACGAGACCGCTGCCGCACACCACCTCGTCTCGATTCCGTTTGCCATGTTCACTCGCCGCTCTCTAAAGCTTGGTGTTTCGCTCTGGCTTGGCGTGATCAACGAGAATTCCCGCTTAGAGCCGCGCCTACTCAACGAGATCGCTCATCACTGGGAAGCTACTGTACACAAGAAACAAGGCATGTTCAGCCCAACCTTGGCACATCACGATCCCTTCTTCTTGCGTGAAGAATTCGGTCCTACGGACCTTGCCGCGCTAGGCAAGCGTAAGCAGTTGGTTCACAATCTACTGTCTCCTCACACGAGTCTCCTGCAGTTTTTCACATCGCACTTCAATGCGACTCGCCTAGGTTCTCCCGATACACAGCGTATCTTCCTACGTCTACTAGACGTTACTCTTGATGCGCTACGCTACCATGCCTCGGCTCACCCGCTTGCACGTGACCTACGCTTCCAAATCATTCTCTTCGGCCTTCGTGTACTACGTCTAAGCGCACCAACTATTGGTACTATGGCGCAATGGCGCCTCAAGGACAAGATTCTGTCCGCAGCTTTAGGCTGGTTCCGCCATGCACCTCGCTGGTCTTTCGGTAGCAACTTGCTACAGATGAAGACGGAGATTCGCCTACTAGGTGATGTCATGGCCGCCCTCAAGGCCGTCAGCGGTGCCGGTATGACGCCTGGCGTCGGAAGCGTTCGCTCGCTGCAGGCCAAGGAACAACTACTGAATCTACTGCTCGAGAATGAACAGCAACGTCTTGCTGTCTGGGTTCATCCCCTTCCGGACAGTGCCCGAGCGGCTGCTATTGGCTCGGCCCGCGCGAAGGCTACCATCGAGGTAAGACGATACACCAACCAACATGCGTGTATTGTATGTAAATACGTTCATCTACTAACACAGAATCTATAGGCTGAGCTTGTGCCTCTTGTCCGCACTGCCTGGGCACAGGACCCCTCCATTGCCATTGAACTGGTCTCACGCTTTAACTGGCCACGCATCAACAAAGAAGTCCGTTGGTTGCTTCTTAACATGCCATACAAAGCCATTCACGAACCTGAAGCACTTTCTGTGCTTCTGGGTGGCAAATTGCCTGATGATGTGACTATCATGCAACTGAAGCACCTACTCTTCTGGACGCCCGTCAACCCACTGACAGCTGTCACGCTATTCTTGCCCGAGTACAAGAACAACCCGTTCATCATGCAATATGCCATGCGTGCGCTTGAAAGTCACCCAATCGACATTACTTTCTTCTATGTTCCCCAGATTGTCCAGACGCTCCGCTACGATAATCTCGGCTATGTCGAGCGCTACATTCTAGAGACAGCGCAGTTCAGTCAGCTGTTTGCCCACCAGATCATCTGGAACATGAAGGCCAATGCTTTCAAGGATGATGATGGACAGGTGCCTGACGAGGTTCTCAAGCCTACCCTAGATAGCATTATGGCGAAGATGGTGTCTTCCTTCTCATCCGAAGATCGCACATTCTACGAACGCGAGTTTGCCTTCTTTGATGAGGTCACGGGCGTCTCGGGTAAGCTCAAGCCCTTCATCAAGAGCAGTCGTGAGGTCAAGAAACAAAAGATTGAGGAGGAGCTTCGTCAAATCAAGGTCGAGGTCGGTGTTTACCTTCCCAGTAACCCTGATGGCGTCGTCATCGGTATCGACCGCAAGAGTGGTAAGCCGCTACAGAGTCACGCCAAGCGCCTTACATGGCAACATTCCGTGTGCAAAAACGCAATCTCGACGAATCAGAGGTGGATAAGCTGGAGGTACCCATGGACGATGAAGATCACCACGAGGCCGACAATCACGCAGACACCAACATCAAGGCTATTGCCAGTGCCTCGGCCCAGAATGCCGCAGCCACCGCGTCGACACCGACGCCTGGTGAGGGCGAGTCTGTCGATGACGCTGAAGTAGCACCTGTAGAGGTCTGGCAATCGTGTATCTTCAAGGTCGGTGATGACTGTCGTCAGGATGTGCTAGCGCTACAGATGATTGCTGCGTTCCGTGGTATCTTCAACAACGTTGGTCTCGACGTGTTCGTATTCCCGTACCGTGTTATTGCCACGGCACCGGGCTGCGGTGTCATCGAGGTTCTTCCCAACTCCATCTCCCGTGATATGCTCGGTCGTGAGGCTGTCAACAAGCTATACGACTACTTTGTCAGCAAGTACGGCAACGAAGACAGTCTGCGTTTCCAGGCAGCTCGCGCCAACTTTGTCAAGAGTATGGCAGCTTACAGTGTTATCTCCTTCCTGCTCCAGTTCAAGGACAGGCACAACGGAAACATCATGGTGGACGACGCTGGCCATCTGATTCACATCGACTTTGGTTTCTGCTTCGATATCGCTCCCGGTGGTATCAAGTTTGAGCGCGCGCCGTTCAAGCTGACCACGGAAATGATGGGTGTCATGGGTGGCTCTCCCGATCATCAAGCTTTCCGTTGGTTTGAGGAGCTATGTATCAAGGCCTTCTTGGCAGCGCGTCCACACGCCCATAAGCTGGCGCAAATTGTACAGCTGATGATGGACTCCGGTCTGCCCTGCTTCAAGCCGGAGAGTGTTAAGCACTTTATCGACCGTTTCGTGCTTGAGAAGTCGGAGAAGGAGGCGGCGGATTTCATGCGTGACTTGATTCACAAGAGTTATGCTTCGTACTCTACTAGCATGTACGATCACTTCCAGTTGATGACCAACGGTATTCCATACTAGAAAAAGGCGAGCTGGTTGCCCTTTGATTTAACTCTATGTTATATATACTACATACCATTTATTATTTTATACATCCTTTTTGACCACCAATGTCATCGTCATCCTTCCTTTATATATATTATCTTGTGATATCGATTTCCAAAATCTAATTCAGTCGGTTTCCTGAAATGTGCGTAGGTTGATGATATGGGAGGTAATCAACGTGAACGTAAGCACGGTCAACAATAGGCACGCTTTCTAAGAAATACGTCAACACCTCGCTAAGATCGTGGCTATCCTTGAGTGGTGTATGCGAGGGAAGCACAATATCGACCTCAACGGCAAGTTTATCGCCAGTGTGATAAGCACGCAAATTCTGGATTTGCTTGATAGTAGTTGCGAAGCGCATAGTCAAGTACAGCACTACATGAAAGCGAAGTCAGTACAAGGTTTTGTGAGGGAGTCAATACACACATGTCAGGGGATAACTTACAAAGATTGCGCTCATCGGGATCTGCACTGAAGCCTGTCAAGTTGCGTGCATGGTGCATCGCCGTCCGACTCCAGTTGAACACGACGTAGAGTGAAAGCACCAGACCGCCTAGTGCATCAAGCCACCAGATACGCATATAAAAGCCGATGATTGGGAATAGAATCGAGCCGGTGTTAAACACAACATCTGTGATGGCATCTTCGGCCAGAGCCTGTACACTCGAGTTCTTGACTAGACGGTACCACAGCCATACAATGCCCTTGATGACAATGGTGCTAGCCATGATGGCGATGGCAGAGAAGCCTAGTTCCAGGATTTCATGATCTGGAGACATCAACCGGGTGACGGATTCAAAGCCAACCTGGAAGAATGAAGTGATCATGACAATGGCAAATACGAGCACACCAAGCGGCTCCAATTTGCGCCGACCGACGGGATACTGTTCGTTATCGCCTTGCGAGCGCGCAACAAGGCGCGTAGTCATCCATACGATAAAAGTACTCAAGAAATCCAAGACGGCGTCGACCAGCGAAGCCAGGACGGACATGGATGGCACCGTCATAACAACAACCAGCTTTCCCGCCAAGAGTACAGCGTTGGCTGCGAAATTGACCCAGATAGCCACCTCGACGATCGGGTCGTCGCTGTCGATCTCAGCATCTTCAACCCACGGAATCGACGCTATCGGTAAGTCGGCTTCAGCCAATGCTTCGATGTCGTCATCGACCTCATATGCTACCGGCGTTGTACCGTCAGGCAATGTCGGCGCAAGCAAGGGTCTGTCATCGGGGGCACGGAAGATATCTTTGGGGGTGCGTTTGCGCGGAGCCGAAGGTGAGTTCTCAACACAGATCGGGGGACCCAGAAGGCTCGTTGTTTCGGTCGGTTCGGTGGTACTATTAGGACCCAGTTCAACTGAGGCAGCGTCTGATGCGGCCAGTGACAGTTTCCGGATGCTATTATAGGATGACTGAGGTGAGGGCTCGTTGTGTTCATGGATCGTATCGGGAATGTCAACTGAGTGGAACGCAGATGCGTGCATTTCAGTGGAGTATTCATCCAGCATCTCATACGGAATCGGTGAGTCGAGAAGTTTGTCGATAAAAAGATACTGCTGGACGAGGTCGTTGATGCGCTCGTAGTATGCACGCCTATTCAGAGCACATTGTCAGTCTTTGTCTATATATCTCTCCGGTCGCAACAGCCAACTTACACTGGTGCGCTGTACTGCATGAGCTTTTCCTTCTTGGTCCAGTAGCGTTCCCAGCTATAGCGTGGGTTCTGGTTGCCGCCAATCATACGCATACTGCGCATTCCTGAGCCTGCGATAATCTGACTTAGGCGGCGCCCGTCAAGCGCAATGCGACGCGGGTCTTCGTCGGGATCTGGAGTGCGCATAAAGATGCGACCAGCCGCAACCTGGGCAGCTGGCGAAGACGGACCGGCCTCTTCATCGTCGGACGGGTGCCAGAAGACAGTACGCGATCCAACGCTGGTGGCAGACCGAGTCCGCTTGATAGAGGACATTTCGTAGTTTCACGGTCGTACTGGTTATTCCGTGAAAAGGAATTGCGCAGTTTGAGATGAGTAGAAAGAGAATATTCTTAATACACAATTTGCGCTGGGCACTGGGCAGTTTAAGTTTGAGCTCTAAAGATTTTGCCTTTCTTTTCTCGTTATATGCCAAGTCCTAGAGACTAGTCCGTTAGTAGCAAAGTTAAGCCGCCGGAAACAGATGGCCAATTAAGTTGATAAAATTATGACTTAGATCGGCGCGATTTAGTGCGGCTTATGGTGGCCAATAAAGAGCTCACGTTGACGTTTGTTCAACAATAATCGTCGAACTGCGGTGATAGGTGGTGTAAATGGTTGACGATATCTATCTCAAAGAATATACAAGTAAGAACGAAGAGAAATAGTTTCCTTGGCAGATATCTTGGCTAGTATTCGTATTAGATCGTGACAACCTTCGCTCAGCCAAGACAATGCTAGAGCTGAAAAAATTAGAGGCTTAGCGGTAAAAACAGAAAGAATACGCGGACTAGGGCCTGAATGCCCATTTGCAGGCATTTCCAGTGTTGCGGATTCCATTGCGATTGATCAAAGCGCAGATGCAAAATACTCAATACTCAATGACCATCGTGAGGTCTAGAAATGTAGTTTGCTTCAGATATTCTGTTTTGTCTTTTTGCGTTTTGGACCTTTCTCTCACACTCATTTTTTATCTGGCCTTGCGACAAAGCCTTGCACCACCTTCCATTTTGATATTTCGGCCAGACAAAGCAACGATGAAGTTGCAATTGCAAGCTTCGCTACAACTTTCCTTACAAAATAAACAAACAGGCATATCGTTTCTGGTTAAACCTTGTAAGCGGCGCAAAATTGCCGCTAACCTTAATCCCTAGTAAGTTAGTTAGGCCTTATGAATTATTTTTCTTCGTGTCTGCATATTTTCGCCTATAGTTGGCAATTCGTAGCAGCAAGCTTGCAACTTCAATTCTGACCAACGTCACAGTTCCAAGGTAGTATGCCAAGACCTCCCTCCGTCAAATCTTACTACACACGGCTATCAACATCATTCACTCATGTGACAGACATCATCATGTCAAACCCTCATTATAAAAACCAATAACCGGGTCTAAACCCTAACTTTATCATCATGTTTGCATACATTTGAAAGGAGAACAACGCGAGATCGTCGACTAGTCTAGCCCTCGATGCTATTGATTCTTATAATAATAAACTTTCAAGCTCTTACTACTACCAGTTGGTTCGGCCTGTGTTCCAAACAAACACACAAACATGATTCGGAGTGAAGGAAGATTACCAAAGAAATACAGCGTAAGACCACAGACAACATCTGTACATACCACAAACGTCGACTCCAATACTGTCCATTACTTATCTATGTTCTATGATCTAAAACAGGAGTGGCATCCTGAATGATGAATGCCAAAACATCTCGCCGGTACTGTAACAACAACTGGTTAGTACTTCATTCTTTAACTCAGAATCTGTTAGTTAGGGCCAGAACAAATTACCTCATACATCATTGTGTATATGTCTCCTCCAATTCCAATTTCCATTATAGTGATTGTGTGATACGCTCATTCTTCCTATGCAAATATAGCTATCCTATGTTATGTTTATGTCTTCATTTATCGCAACCTCTGGTAATTCTTCTAATGCCAACCCCCGTGGAATATCAGTATGTGTGGCTGGGGTATAGCTCTCAGTCGGCATCGTTCTAAGACTTGTGCTAATTAGAGCAAGATACCTTGGTATAATCATACTTCAAGGTAAACTTAGATACTACCAATTCAGCATTTCTCAGACCATCAGTTCAGCCCAGCTGTTTCGGTTTATATGTCCCACGTGATATCACGACACAAGACCACGGAGCTAGTGAAGACCTACAGCCTAGGCGGGCTTGATCGTTTGTGTAACACAATGATGCAGTTCGAGATAGATACCCCGAAATAGAAAAATTGGTGTCAATATGACACCATTAATTATAACTTTATATCTAGTTCTAGGCCTTGTTAGCCGCCAAAGTAGTACCGTTTGCATCAAATTGTTTTTTGTCGGGCTAATCCCTCTAATCTACTGAGAGAACGAAGTATGGGTGTGATACATAGAAATTTATGAATGGCCATGCCAGCGCCGAGATGGTTGTTAGATAGTAGTGTGACAGGTCTTCCCAACCTAGCGCGAGTTCCCTATATGCTTTGTCTTCTTTCTCAAGCATCTTCCTTCAAATAAACCACGATGGATCGTCCTTATTGTTTTCCCCTATAAGGATATCGTCAATCTCAGGCAAGTGATTGATATGACATGAGGCGGTCACGCTAATAATTATCAAGTCTTATATCTCGGGCAATATCGTAGAAAATAGCCGACAGTATGGGGAGTGATAAGATGTCTCTCCCCGGGAGTTTCTTAGGAATTCCATATTCTGTGATATATACAAGGCCTTTATGTGGTACATGAGGCAAGTTTGCATCTACCAGGCGCTGTAGTCGCGGGGTTCCGGTTCCTGAAACAAAGACACTACCTAATCCCTTCGACCTTGGATAGTACTATCAGCAAGAAATAGAGCCAAAAAGCAGAAAAAAGCCCGGCTTGGTGAAACTAAATTGTCTTTGGGGTTTCCTTTATTTGCCATTGCTGTCCGCATGTTCTCTCATTCGATACATATTTCTCGCCTTTATAAGTTATGAAGTCACGTTTTTGTGATATAGGAGATTATAATGTAGGACATGGCTGGATACCTAACCTGACTCTTGCCTCCTTGGTCACGAAGACAGAAACATGCGATCTACAGTCATTTCATATCCTATTACGTATGTCTATTATACGGATAGCATGTATCTTATTCGTCATCTCGATGCTATATTCAAACATGTATCCTTGAGCTGACACGCGGCCTAGCCGGACTTGAAGTTGGAGATATACATGTATGCAGTTAGTGTTGTTCATGCAGGCCACGCCATCCGCCAATGTGAACAGCCTGCAAAGATAGTAATGATATGTCAATGGATAATGTACATACATACATGCATGTTCCTTGGCCAGATGGAACGGTCAAACTAAGCATACAGATATGCTGTCCTATTCAGCAAAATGCCAAGATCTTCATGTACACACTGTAATACACCGCAAAGTCGGCCTCTTCGCTTACTCGAGTCGCCTCACTATAGACACCTGAATTATAACAGGTCAATTTAGGCTATAATTGATCTGACATTCCAAGTTTCATTGTCTTCCTGGAATTGTATCTTTGTTTCTACAGTTCATCATATAGCCAATATGCAGATATTCAGCCACTAAATATGCATGTCTTTGAATCCAACTGTACGCTGCTCAATATCTATCTTTTTCCTCCTCAAACTTCATTATTTCCCTAACCCATTTATTCTCTTTTCTGATGTCCCGGGATGTCTCAAGTGTAGCCACCAAGAGTGATTTTCTACTTCGACTTTCAATACTCGCCTTCACCGCAAACTCAAGTCAAGTCCATTGTGAGACTAACTCCATGAATAAACTCCCTCTATCAAAGTCTATCCCTCTATGCGGTGAAGGCTTCCAACGTGTCGGTCATAATTGTCTCTGGTTCAGATAATGGTCAAAATCCAGCTCATTGTGAGATCTAGACCAGGTTATAAAATGATACACCCGAACAGTGGTCAGTATAGCGTTGCATGTGGAACATGATCAAGTGCCAATGAGATGTATTATTCCAGATTATCTTAGATACACGCGTCAATCTTGGAGAATGCAGAATGGAGTGTGATAAGAGCGTGTAGCTTTAAACCGGCATCCGAGTTATGAGAATTAAGAAGAAAAAAATATTAGAAAATCGAACTGTCTACTCTGTTGACGAACTACTCAAAACTGCCACATAAGCAAGGCGTACATGTCAAATCAGCAACATTCATTCACTGGGGGACACCTTTTTCTATATCTATCTGTTCCTGTAACTTCGACAGCCGCTATCTCTATCCCTATACGCCACCACATAAAAAGAAAGAAAAAGACGCTCTTATCTTCATCGGAACAGAAATTTTCATTAGGTCTAGTCTAGTCAACGCCGCCCAACCATGTATGTGTTCAAACCGTGTGATTGTTTCAATGAATGACCGAGTTATGATACACATACACACACTGTTAAGTGGCTGTTTTCGTAGGAAACCATCTTGATGTTCTTTAGTAGGCGCCCCCATGTTTTACATTGATATAGCACACTTTCGAATACTTGAATATGGCTTGAGTCTAGGTCCGAGATCCAAGTCGGTCAACATTATAATTGTCAGTGGCCAGCCTTCTTCTTGTCCGCCTCCTATGTTTCTTTTTTCAAGGTTCATGCTTAGGTTAGGAGATCACAAAGTACCGACATGCGTGAGAGTAGGAAGTTCGATCGTGTAAGCAGCCGTCAGATTTACGATGTAGGATGGAAGCGCAGCATATCTACTTTTGGTAGCTCTTAAGATATAATTGGAAGCAAACACTAATATAAGCAAACACTACCGATTGGCGTGGTTTTACGACTCGCAAAGACACAAAACACCATGATACATACTCGCCAATACTCCTCATGAAGATATGTATGGCATAGACCCTAGTGTGTGTTAACCCTATCAATTCCATCTAGCTCAAGGACTTATAAGTCGCCGTATACCATCACCATCATTATTCAGGCCATCCATGCTTGTATTGTCATAAATTTTAAAAGAAGCTTCTTGCTCCCATCGTCTTGTAAGACAGGCCTAGCTTGTACGATTGAGATGGGTTGAAAACTAAAACTAGTAAGCTTTTTATAATGAACAGTATTAATTCGTAAGACTTCAATGTCCTTTCTTGGACAAAAGTAACATCTTTTTACGCCGCAAGAGAAAAGAGGCAATTATATCAGTGAAGGAAGAAGAAAAAGCTCCGACGCTATTTACTTATGCTGATATTAGGTATGGTCCGTGTTGCCCTATTTTTTTTTTCTATCCTTTGAAAGAATAGGAAATGCAAGGAGAAAAAAAAACTTGCATATGTATATATGTATGTATCTGTATGTACATAGTAAACAACACGTACATATGTACATATGTATGCATGCAAAGAAAAAAACAGAAAATAACCTGGCCATTAATTTGTATACTAGAAAGAAGAAAGGAGAAGCCCGGCTTGTTTTGTTTGTGCCTTGTAATACGATATACAAATACATATAGTACATACACAGCTAGTTACCTATGGCGCTCTGACCACCATCCACCACTTGACTACATATGGAACAAAGGACAGGCCAGAAAGAAGACTTTGCAATGTCTTCTATTGCCGCTTGCTTTTTGGTTCAAAGGGTAAACAAAGGAGCCAAAGCCAGTTTAGTTAGGATGAGGGGTGTCTAGGAAACGGCGAACAATGCCAAAGGAAAACCTTTTTGTTTCCCCCCTCTGATTTTGTGTCATTAGCGAACGAAACGAAAAATAAGAAGAGAAAAGTAGAGAGAACTTGCTGGGTAGAATGGTGTAGAACGACCCATAGGAAATACATGTATAGACTAGGCTTCTACTAGCAACCACTTGCTGTGTGATACTTAGAACAAAGTCAAAGTGGTTTGAGAAAAGGGTGTGTTGAGGTTCAAGCCTTGATTATTGAATATCTCTATGTTTGTGATCTTCACCTTAAGAATGGCATATTCATCATCCCAAAGGACGGCATGTGGAAATTGGAATAAAATGAACACAACGAGAATATAAAAATATTTCAGTTTAGCCGCAGTATCTCTCTCTTTCTGAACCTAATATATGATGTCCGAGGATAAGGTCCGTCGCTTGTCGTCTAACTATTAGGTATTATTCTAGGTTTTTGATGCCAGTCCTACAGGCGCATGTAGGTTACATAGGAACGATTCTATTACATGAGAAAAATAGAAGTAATACTTGCTCAGGCTTCAGCCAGGTAAAAGAGTTCATACTAGTAGATACAATGTACACCAACCAAGTCAGGCACATGCCTCCTTTGGCATTATATTGACAGGCGGTGCCCGATGGAAGTATTGTTGCATTGCTTGCTAGAATGCATCATAGACAACACGATATTATATTGTTTATAGCTTCCATCTTTGGGACAATGTATTGGTGATAGTAGCAATGACAGCTATCCTCCTGTCATATGTAATTTAAACACGACATCATACTGCATATCATGTGATCTGCACATTATGGCAAGACATCGTGATGTCTGTTTTTTTATAGTCAAGATTAAAAAATAAGGCCCAGCTGGATACACACACAAAAGAAAAAGAACAGACGATCGCACCTGTATTTAGGCCAGCCTGAAATATATCCTTGTCGGTGCTCTTGTATCGTGGAGTTGCAGATGGATGGCAGTGATGTCAATATGAGAACAGCCCATCGACAATATGTCACCTTGCCATGGCGTTTTATTACTACAGGTATCATTAAAGCAATGCTTGCAAGAAGAGATAAGCTAGGCATAGCAGGGACACGGTTGATTGTGTAGGGCAAAAACAAAGGATATAGAAATATTTAGTTACGATATATATCGTATTTGAATTTAGCTTAGAAACCAATGGACAAAAATAACGAAAAAAAAAAAAAAAAAAAAAGACCTACTGTGTATCTTTGTTTTCAGCTTATCGCGTATTTGTGTATTTACACATTAGTTATTTATTACATATTGATAGTTGCTAGGGAGCAACTAATCGATAATAGCATTTTAGTAGTATAAGTAAAATACATAGTTGAGAATGTGCTCCGACGCACCCGGACGATTCATATGTAATAATAGGTAAACAATCAGTTAGTTACTTTGACGCTATTTTTTTTTGTTGCTAGCAGCTGCCGTTTGAACGAACTACAATAGCAATGGGGCAAATATTCCCTCCCCGTAACATAGCAAAGAACTACAGATATAATTCATATCCGAGTGGAAAAAGAGAGAGAAATTCGGCTGCCTGTATGCAGTGTATCAGGGGTTAGCGTAGTTATAGTCTTCTTCTTCTCTTTGCCGTTACAATCCTACCCGGTTTCGGCTATGAGAAAGGCATGTCTAACGACTGTTTGTATGTACATATGTACATGTTCCAAGTACTATGTAGAGATGGTGAGCAATGATGGATATTCAATGTGCTTCCTCGAGGCTTTGGGCCGAACAGAACAAAAGATAGACCGTGCTGTTTAGTTATATTATCTTTGCTGTTCGAAAACAGTACTAGATAGTAAGTTGCATGGCAATAGACACAGCAACTAGGCTGTGCCTCTCCTTATTCCGTCTAATGCGTGCGTGGCGCCGACCACTTGGAACAGTATCGGTTCAGTGCTAATGTTGCTGATGGCTTGGGAGCATGATATCCTGATCTAATGACAGCGTCATTTGTTGCATATAGAATCTCCCTTGTATTATCTATTTTTCAGTGCTTATAGCTGTGTTTCTCTGGTTATCTGTTTCTCATTGTTCTTTTTACTGTGTAGAATATGAACAACCGAATGCCAAGATACCGTTTAACCCTTGTTGACGGCATAAGGGGCTAGCCGTATTCTTGTTTAATGTGAAAGAGAAATCGATTGTTGCCATGGTCTTGTTTAATGTACAAAAAGAACAGAAAGATTTAATGACTATTGAATAAAAATTAGCTTTTTGTTGTATGATATAACTGGTATAACTTGTAATGTTTCTTGACCCGGTAACAAGATTTGAGCTGACGACGATACTAACAAGTATATCTTTTTAATGGCTTCAATTGTGTTTGATTTGCTATTCATAGCGAGCTGTCTATTTGATTCCAGTGTCGAGCTCGTACAAAACCCAAGCGAGCCCTATTCACTCATCTCTGCATTGGAATACTTGTATGAATGGACCTCGCGTCGAGAATAATATTCGGACATATTCTAGTTATCGGGTCTATTAGTTCCTGACTATTCTGTTTAGAGTAGCTATATTATGTGGAAATGATGTACCAAAGAAGAAAATATATCTGTAATCACGAAAATAAACGCACGTTTCGATTCCTCCTGGATATAGCCGCCCGCGATGATGCTTTCTAAGTATGATTTTGATTCCAAAGAAATTCATCTTTCCCACCTAGAATTGCATCTATGTATTATTTGAGTTTCACATGCTCTAATATATACTTGTTGACTCGACTATCTTTCTCAGCCATATATTAACACCAAATACGATATATACTAACATTTTAGAGATTGACCTGTTAACAGACCTTGCGATACTCGGAGTTCTTTATTAGATATCATGCCTGTATTTATGTATATGGATATATATATTTTTCCACCTCCAAAAAGCATGAGATACTAATGAGAAATACCCAGGCTCAGCTGAACCTCAATCTCTTCCTTCAAAAACAAATTGCCAATCATTTCTGCACAAACTCTAGCAAATTTGTGTACATGGGGTGTCGTGGTAAAGACTAGCTTATTAACCAGTAGATAGTTGTATAATTCGATTTCATACTAGGTCATAGCCATAGCCCTGTACAAAATAGTGATTGGGCTGTTACTTGTCTTGTTACATGTCCTCAAGCTGAAGAGAAGCAATATGAGGAAAAAAACCTTCATTGGCACAAAGGAAGAGTCCAGCTGCATTGATATTCCTTTCTATACTAGGAAGAGTTGTTGGCTGCCAGGCTTATTGTGAGACAAACCCTGTCGATTGCATCTTGTAGGATGTCGGGCTTACACTAGGCTAGGTGTGATGGCATTACCTACGGATACAACTACAGACACTTAGCCTAGCTTATTGCTACACTGCTGATACACAATGTACATTTAGCTGTAGTTGGCACCAAAATATCAGGGTGGCATGTAGATTGGCAGTGCAAGCTATTTTGATACGATATCCCAAGACTTGTATATGCTGCCATGAGGTCATCATACCTACCACTGGATATGAACTCTGGGAACTCTACAGATCATTAGTGTCCGTGTCCGGCGAATTTGAGTGAGACCTTGAGAGGTTCATGTGTCTATCTATCAGTCTGGTGACTTTTGAGAACTGCTCATCATACTTGTATATAGTAGTAAGTAACCTCGTACTGTATGTACTTGGATGGATGGATACATTAGGATTTGTTCTGGAATTTAAAACAGCCCTCCCTCGCTTGCACGATCAAGCAAACCAGAGGCAATGCAAGGAAATAATGTACACAACAGACATTGAGAAAAGATCTCTAATTTGTATGTATGTACATACATGTACTCACAAAAAGAAACGGTATATGAGCAAACAAAAGCCGTCCTCCGGTAAGTTGCTTTCTAGGATGATGGGATTCGTCACATCAGCACATTTGTAGAATCGATGGACAGAACAACGCACACTACTAATAAGTGAACAGCTTGTTTGTTTGTTTGCGTGTTGGCTTGTTTGTTGGCCACAGCCTAGTGAACGTATGGATGAAGCTGAAGACGTGATATTACATATAGATCAAGCCTAGAAGACAATCTTCGCTTCTTAGGCCTTGTGCTCCTGTGGCTGTCATGGGTTCTTTTCCCACAAGATCAGCGTCACAGACGAACCGTACCATGATATGTGAATGGAATGCGAAAACGAACCGGGGTATATACTGGAACCGACCGGGAGATGGTTTTCTCTTTATTTTACATACATATTATGCTAATGGTGTTGAAGTTAAAGAGGAGGGGGGATATTGAATAAGAAGGGGCCTAGCGGAACTGCATAGTAAAAATGTAGTAGTTAGTTGCTTCATATCTCCCTGTCCGGCTGAAGCTGAGAATAAAATACATAGTACGGGCATAATCTAGGCTAATAAGGAACAAAAAGAGAATGGCGCTATTGATATGTTTTTGATGCCTAAAGACTATGATGCTCCACATGCTGGCATTGGTTTAAAACCAGTTCTTGAGAATGGCCTCTCGATCTGTAGAGGAGGGGGCTTGGCTGTATCAACGATGCATACAATAGTCGGCATATCGTTTTCTTCGTAAGCTGTATCAAACCCGAAGAGGAGGATGAAGCAGGATGAGATAAAAAAAATTGATATACTGTGTGCTTGTCTGGTATTAGTCCATATCGCAAAGCGTGGTGGATTTAGGGGAATACACCTAATTTTTGTTTATTTTTCTTTTTGACCTTTTAACAGGGTTCTTAGGGCAAACCCAAAGTATGCTAGCGTTGGATAGCCTAGTTCGGAAAAGGTAGCGATTGAGAGTCAACTTTGTGTTTTACATCGTACATCTGCTTAAGAAGCAACGACAAGACAAGCCTGACAAGAAAAAAAAACAGCGAGGGCACGGCGTGAGGGTGGTAAGTGCAGCATGTCGGCGCACAGGACAAATGATGCGGACCTCATAGAGGCGTGGAATTTGCCGCTGTTTGCTGGTCGATGCGAAGAAGGAGAAGGGCCTAATGGAAAGGAAAGAGGACGATCAGGAACAAACGGTCTTTTGGAACGGAGTTGGCCTGCCAAAAGAAGTAGAGTGGTAATGGGTGTTGGAAAGGGAGATGGATAATGGAGTGTGCTGCAGCCTTGAGAGAAGAGGCTCTGTATCTGTATATTGATATTGAATGCTTTGCTTTGCCTAGGCTTTTTGCTATTGTTTACTTTGTGTGGTGTTTATATATGATACATATATGTAAGTACAGCCTTGTTGTTCTTGCTTCGATTCGATGGCAAAGACCACGGAAGGTACCCAGGCTTGGAGCAGAGTTTTCACTTCCTTCCTCGTATGGATGGCGTCAGACAAGTGGCATCGCCAAGTGGCAAGGCTGCCAGATTATGGACGATCGTATATCAGTAAGAAGGAACAATAAAGCACAAGCATTGCACATTTTTTTCTCTTTTTAATACTTGGTCTAGTAAAGGCTGACAGCTAGCTCTAGTTGAATATTCATACATAGCACCGATAAAAAACAGTGGGAAAAAAGCTTTGAATGAAAGCACGACTCAAGACTTCCCTGCTAGTCGATGCTATTTTCGACAGAATTCTCGTATTTAATCCATCACCCACTGCGACTGCGACTATTACCACGACTACAAATCGGTTACGGATGGGTGCAACTGTGACTGTTGTGGCTATTGTGACGACTGTGATTAACTGTGATCAACTGTGACTGCTCCACGCCGTTTGGATTCCCTACTACATACGACACCTGTGACTGCGACTTCCAGATATAGTTGTAGCTGTAAACAATAACAACAACAACATCATCAACAAATGTAGTGACCCAACTTGGCATCGCTTCCACTTTGTAGGCTGTGCTTGCTTCTTCGACGACTGCGCTACCATGGTTATATTTTTGTAGACGCAGTAGTAACAGTAGTAGTAGTAGTTTTTTGTAGTACATGTATCAGTATAGCCTTCTATAATAACAACAACGCAACACCTTGTGGGAAGGGGTAAAGGGCTCTGATCCCTTCACTTGCTCTCGCTCAGGCCTTGCGCCGTCATCAACTTTATACATTTTCGTGCTAGGTTGGCCAGCGCTGGGACATTTGGTTGTATTTTGTATCATTTATTGCCGTTTAGCAAATATTATGGTCGGCCGTTGCTTTTTGCATCGTTTCCCACTAAGAGAAGAAGCCGATCCTTCGTTCTTTGCTCTTCCTTGGCCATTCACTTTCAAATTTCGCAAATGAGCCAGCACTATTCCTATCACTTATTACAGCCTTTGGTCTCCGGCGATCCTTTCCTTGTTTTTATCGTCCACTTGGCCTGGTTCTCGTCGTTGCTCGTTCCCTCGTCGTCTTCTTCCCTTTGTTATTATATTTTATTATTTTATTATCTTTCTTGCTGTCTTTGATCTATTGTATCGTGGGGTTGAAGTTCTTGTCCATCTCGTCGTTCTACTGCTTGCTATCATCGTCATCATTGTCCTTGTCAGCCTGCCTTCTTCGCTCGTTATTTACCCTGCATTACGCTGTCTGGTAGCCGCCGTAGCCCAGACAGAGTCTTTTGATTGAAACGGGCTTTCCCTTCTTTATTTCTTTTGTTTCCATCCCATCATATCCTGCCTGACCTATCCCCCTCCCCCTGACCATACCATCATATTTAATATAATAGCGTGAGCTTTGCTGCTGCGTTGCTAATCGAACCGACGCCATAACCAACTGATAATTGATTGACTGACTGGCATAGTCGCTCTCGTTCAACATATAATTTTGCCATTCTTTCTTTTCTTACTCCTTTACTTGATTCTTTCTTTGGCGACCGTCGTATCAATTAGAACATTGCGCTTCTAACATATGTATCATCGTGTTCTTTGCCAATATCATCATCTGTATCGAGCTTCCCGCATCTTCGCCTGCGGATTCACATTGGCTTGATTTCCTGCTCAGAGCATATCACGCCTTTCCCATTTCTTTTCCATACATTCGTTTCCTAGGTAAGCTCAACCAACCATTCCTGCCACTCTTGTTATCATCTGTTCAAGCCACAACACATCCTAGTGCCAGTTGCACCTCTTTATTTTTGCTATTTGTTACATCATCTATATTCATTGTCCTGTACCCCTTCCATGGCCTGCTTCCTGGCGCCTCCATTCCAGGCTGTTTAGCGGCTGTGCCAGTTGCGACACTGCTACTACTTCTACTGCTTCTAGTGTTGTCAGAGTATGCACACAGTAGTACCCTTACATCATGCAGCTGATACTAGTAAACAAACCCCCGTCTACGCCAACACGAGGAGACCGTAACCCCCCCAAAGATAGATATTCTTGCGCTCTTCAGAGGCCGGCCATCAAACAGCGGTTGCTCATAAACTACGAACACCGAGCCAATCAATGCCTAAATCGTGTGCGCCTCCCCTCCTACCCAGCAAACCAACGTCTTTCTCAAGTGAAGAAAGAAGACGGAAGCCCGACATCTTGACGCTGCCATACATGCTAGTAGTGCGTTGATCAGCCCTCTAACCTATATGAGGGAGGGCATTCTATCAAAAATTAGACTTGGCCATTGTATTCTCTTATAACGATCATATCGCAACGCCCCATCCACCCCAGAGCTAGCCAACCCACCCACACGATCGAATCGCTTGTTTATAGCCTCTGGCTTGGGCGCTACTTATATTGTCCGTTCCTAGCTTCGTCCCTGGGTTTGTAGTCTGCCCATAGCTGCAGCCATCGACTTCAGCATTGCCTCCCTCTGGAACCGCGTATAGAACCTGACTGTTCTCCCTCTTAAGTCTGTCTTTTTCTTTTTTTCTCAACGCGTTCTTTATCCCCCAATCTAGCATCTACTATACACTAGTTATCCAATCCGTTGGTCTTAGATTTTTTCTTTTTGACCTGAGGCCTGCCTTCAGTCTTAATTCTCTTTTTTTACTGGTGTTGCGACCTTTGGCTTTGAATTCACTCCTTCATACCCTGCATGTGCTAAGCCATATGCCGGAATCTTGATTTTGATCTACAGAACCATTCTCAATCGTTTACTTCTACTCTACACCTTCCTAGCGACATCATCTGCTCTACACTCTGCTCTGTTCAACCACCCTTTTGTTCTTGATGCGCGTTGGAGGCTATATCTTTTGATTTCTGCCAACGTGAACTGATACTGATATATCGTATCCATCAAGCCAGGCCATTGACCTCTTATTTCTAATATCTCCTTTGCAACATCGTCGTACGAGCTCCGCCTGTATTTCAAGCATACTACAGTACGCTTATTCTCTGCGCTCGCTTGTGCCAATTTACATCCACATAATTACCTGAACAAATCCATATACACAATAATCCCCCAGATGAGAAGAACCTGAACCAACCATTCTGTCAAACCAAAACGGTCAAGAAAGCCGCCAATAATTTGGATCTAGCTCTAGATCTATTTTCTAGGCATTGCCCACTCTATTCACGTCTTGGATTTTCTTTTTTTATCGGTTGAAAACATCCTTTGGTCGACTCATATGGACCGAAACCTATAGTTTGGAGCCCTCCCAAACCTCTCGTTATTCTCGTGTTTCTTATTACACCCGACATTTCACCCAACACATACAAGCTCGAAACAACTGACCAATCAGTATAGTATCGACCAAGCCGCATTTTCCTTTCTCTATCTCGGCGGGTTTCATACTGGCAAGCAAATAATCGAATACGCCCAGAACCATCCATAACACGACAATCTAGATTCAGTTCCCATGATGCCTAGATTTCCTTTCACCAAGCGCAAGCAGTCGGCCCAGGAAGAAACAGCTGTGCCTTCGTTCCGCGTTCTCGATCGTGTAGAAGTCGGACCTAATGCCCAATTCCACCCTCCCGCCAAGGCTGTGACCGCTCCCGATGGCTTCAGAAGCTTGAATACTACCTCTAGAAACAACTCCGACCAATCCGATCTTTACGACCATGAAGATGATACCAACATCTTTTCCGGCATGAAAATGAACAGGTAAGATCAATCCTCATGTATAGGCGGCTTAATGTTTTTTCTTCTTTGGGTGCTCAGACCTCGGAAACACACTTCTGTTTTTCTTTTTTTTGTTTTCTTTTCCTTCTGCAGTAGCAACCATACAGTCCATAATATGGCTAGAACACGAGCTGGCCCTGGCGCATGTCCCTTGCCAACCCCGTCTAGCTTAGCGCCCTGGCCCACGTTCTTTCTTAGCTTCAAGGGTTGCTACGCTGTGCATCTTTTTGACCACTATCTCTGAGAGTTATACTAACCTCTTGAGTCAGGGGCAGTAGCTCGTCAAACACTACAAAGACTGCCTCTACCGACGCTTCATCTAGACATAGCGGTGCCTCGACTGCTGCTTCTTCTGCTGCTCACAATTCAGACCACGACGACCACCGCTCACACAAGCCTGCCTTGCAAAAGTCATCCACCACCGGATTTCTCGGACGTGCTCAGCGTACCTTTTCCTTCACTAACAGTAGTAAGAAGGGTATCGACGAGGACTTCGACGCTCCTCCTGTACCACAAATTCCTCAAGACCACTTCGAATCCAGACCTCGTGGTATGACTGCCTCAACCACCACCACGGCTTTGACCACATCCACTACCAGCACTGCTACTCCTCCTCGTGTTGGAGACCGTGCATCCCGTTTCGACCTTGGCGGCGACTTTGGCTCCATGTTCAACGGCCTGGAAAATAACACCAACGCCGCTACTAGCCAACGTAGTTCTATAACTGCAGTCAACACCCGCTCATTGACTGCCGCTCGACCAAGCCAGCCTGCGCCTCTCAACCTGACCGCCGCTGCCCCAAGAGCTGTCTCACCCATCAAGGTTGAGCCCTCACCTTACTCTCACCACAGCCGGACATCTCAAGACGGCCTACTGGGCGAGACTAGCCCAAGTATTGCATCACCTCCCGCCATGAAGCCGAAGAGTTTTTCCCCCCCTCCCGAACAGGAGAATGAGGACACTGCCTTGCTAAGGGAGTCCTTGGCAGCTAGTTCTATTCTGACAGAAAAGCAAAACGTCTCTGCTACACGTGTAGTACGCAACAATGTCAAGGCTGCTGACGGCGAAGAAAACATGTTCGATGTTTCAATCGTTAGCTCTTCCCGTGCTGCCCAAAAATACGTTTCTTCCACACCCAGTCCACCGCGCAACCGTGTCATGACGCCCGCCCAGTTTGAGAAATACAAGAACGACCGTGAACGGGGCAATGTCCGCTCTTCTTACGAGCGTAACTCCGACCATGAAGATGACGAAGAGGAGGTCAACTATGACGATGATGAAGACGAGCAGGATACATCCAAGAAGCTCGTAAAGCAGCGCCAGAAACAAGAAGCCCATATGGCTGTTTACCGTCAGCAATGATGAAGGTCACCGGCGAAACCCCTAATGCACACATGCAACGACCTTCAATGGCCAGCTCCCTGAGCGCACCCAACTTTGCCAAGAACAATCCTCCTAGTCCTGGAATGGGTGATGATGGATCTGACTCTGATGAAGAGATTCCTCTGGCTATCCTTGCTGCCCATGGCTTTCCTAACAAGAATAAGCCACCAGCGCGTCTTAGCCAGATGGCTTCCAACCCCAACCTGCGCCAATCTCTACAGCCTTCATACCAGCGGCCTGGATCTAGCATGGGCAATGGCGGCGAAGGTGGTGCAGCTGCTGGAAACAATACGGGTAACCGTCAATCTACTCTGCCTGCCTTTGCACGCAATCTACCCCAGGATCCATTTGTGGGTGCTAGTCTAGTGAGACATGCCCCTCGTGAGTCTCTTTCTATGGGCGGTGGCCAGGCTCTGCCCCCTGTTGGCGCCACACCCGGCGGCCTTGTTGGAATTATTGCGAGCGAGGAACGTTCGCGTGCGATGCGCCGTGGTGGCAGCCCTAACATTGAGGCCAACAACGCTCGCAATGCTCAGTTCCACCCCACTGGTCTGCTAGGAAACCAGTATAACAACATTAGCGGACCTGGTCTACACAACATGCACAACGGCGCTGGTATGGGAGTGCATGGAGGCATGGGAGGCGGTAGCATGGGAGGTGGCGTGGGCGGTGCTGGTATGTACAGTATGGGAGCATCGCCCTCTATGCCGCAGTTGCCAATGAACAACTCTAGTGATCAGATGGCACAGATGCAGCAGCTGATGCAGATGCAAATGCAATTCATGCAGATGCAGATGCAGATGAACGCCCAACAACAGAGTGGCATGCGTCCCCTTAGCACCATTGGCTCCATTTCTGGCATGCCTCCGATGATGCCCGGTGGCATCGGAATGGGAGGCATGGATAACCGCGCGTCTTTCATTGCTCCCGACATGGCTGCTCCCCGTGTCGATGCGAACATGCGTACTATGAGCATGGTTCAGCCCAGCTCTGCTTCGTGGATTCAGAAGCCCAGCTTTGCTCCTTCTATTCGCATGCAAGGCGATTATGCCCCCTCTATTGCACCCTCTGAGCGTAGCAACATTGGCTTGCCCGGCCGTTACCGCCCTGTCTCACACATGCCCACATCTACCACTACTGGAGACATGCGCCGGGTATCTAGTATGGTCGGTCTCTCCAACGAGATTAACCTTTCTGGTGCTACCACCCCCGACTTGAACCGCGCGGCCTCGGCATCGCCCTCGAAGCTCATGGCTGGCGCAGGCGTTAATATTCCTGTTGGCCGCCTGTCGACCTCTGAGGAAGAGGATGAGGATGAGGGTTGGGAGGCCATGAAGGCTAAGCGTGAAAAGAAGCGGTCAATTTGGAAGTCTAAGAAGGGTCTTAGCAAGGACCTTGGCGCCCTTATACTGTAAGCGGTGTATCAGCTTACTACTAATGTGAAGACTTGAACAGCTATAGTACTAGCTGGTTACGATTTCCGTTCTGTTGATGACGACGACGGTTGATGATGGCGTACGCGCGCTGCACATCATGATGATATCCGACTGGAGATTACCTCTCGATCATTCTTTCTTTTTCTAATACTTGCCATTTGCATTTGGTGCAACATATATACTACCAGTAGTGGCTTCCACACTTTGATTTTTACCACGTTTGATTATTCTATTCGCCATCTTTTCTCCGATGTATCTGACGGACACATGATTCTTGGACATCTTTCGACATGTACCACTTATATTGCCCCCTTCTTTACCAATCATTTACATTTACACTTATTATCCACAACATCAAAACAACACCATCAATCGCGGCTTAGACCATATTCTTTTACACCCTAGGTCTTTATAGACTGAGCTTCGTTTACTGATAGTAACATGTTACTGTCTTTGGCATGGGATGGGACATCCTTTTTCGGCAAAGCAGTTGTGTACGCCCCGATTTACCTCTTAAAAAAGCATTATCCTGATTACCTATTTATTTCTTCGGACAGTTCTGCTTGCTTTTATCCTGTTCTCACTTTTACTTCCTTTTCCAATCTTCTGCATATTTCCTATCCTATTCTATCTGCAATTAGTTCCTTCTTTTTGGCGTTATTCTTATTTGGCTTACAGTTACTTTTTATTATTATTATTACTACTATTATTATTATCTTGACTTTTTGTTCACAACAGGCGAGAGAAAGACGGTGTTTGTGTTATTCTTTTTTCTATTACTAAATCTATACACATTTTTATGCCCACTAGTAATTAGTCTCCTCCATGCGATGAGACTTGCCTTTCTCCTTGCTTTCCTTTGGTGTCCTTATGCTTGAATGTCTAAGACAGTGCTCTGAACTCTGTAGCTATACATCCAGCTTATATTTGACCGCTAGTCTGCCAATGGTGGAAAGCTTTTCTTGATGGCTTCTTAAATACTATGGGGAACAAGACATGTAAGGCCGTTGAGTAAACATAATAATACATTTTAATTCTGTTCATGTTATCTTGACAATCATTGGTGCTGTTTTCAGTCTAGCCCAAGACGTATCGTGACGTCGAGTGACCTTTCCCCGATATTTCAACAGGCGGTCTACTCGATAGTGCCGGTAGCCCAATTTCTGCGCTTGACGCCCATCTCGACGGCAGCCAAACCCCAATCATTGCCGTGGTTATGGCTTCCGGGAAGCAAGCCAGCGCGAGCCTTTGCCTGGTCGTCGCTAAGGACGGTGAGGACACCGAAGATGACGGGGATACCGGAGTCGAGACCGACGCGCATGAGGCCCTGGGAGACGGCGTCGCAGATGTATTCAAAGTGCATAGTCTCGCCCTTGATCAGCACACCGACGGCGATGATGGCGTCAAAGGGCGCAGAGGATGCGGCGCTACCGGTAGCTTGGGGGGAGAGGGCTCCAGAGCTGAGGAGGTCGCCACCGGATGAAGAGGTAGACGACTGGACTTGAGAGGCGGCGTAGAGACTACAAGATAGAAGAAAGCGTTAGTTGTGAAATATTTTGTATCGATGGAGAGCAATGTCCATCGTACATGAATAGAGGGCAGGCTTATGATGTAGCAGAAGCTAAGCAAGAAGCAAAATGATGAGACTTACCGTTGCACGGCAGAGGGAAGCTCCCACGAGCCGGGAACGCTCTGGACCACGATGTTCTCGGGCTTGACGCCGCACTCGAGCATTTCCTTCTTGGCGCCTTCGACGAGCGGATCGATGATGGTGCTGTTCCAGCGCGCGTGCACAATGGCGATTCGCAGACCAGAGCCATTGAGCTTCTGGGCCGAGGGGCCCTTGATGGTCTCGGTAGGCGACATGTTGTGTGTGCTTGTATATATCGAAGAGAAAGGAGGACGGGGATAGTATAAAGATTATCGTAGTTTATAGCTTAAGCAAGAAAAAAAAGCTCAAGATTTATAATTTGGTATAAGCAATTGGTAAAGAGAAAAGAGGTATTATTTTATGTAGCTGATGACAAAGTCGGTTGGAATCGAGATGAAAGTGGGAAGGAAGGAAGAAAAGGTAGTAGTAGGTAAAGCTCGATTAAGCAGCAATTTACTATATGCGAGCCCAGTATGAAAGCACGTACTTTACTTGCTTTTGCTTTGTTTGCCACTCGTAAGAGCTCTTTTTTGGACAAAGGACAAAGGTCTTGAATCCTGGATCAAGTCACTATCCCGCTTGCAGAAGGCGGGGTGCACCAGGGTTTGTGAGCAAGGGTTAAGATAGCCCATGAAGGATTGTGACTCGGGACTCGATACTTTTCAACATTAGAACTTGATCTGGTAGGCCACAGACAACCCGAAGAACATTGATGATAAAATATATATACATTTTATGAAAGTAATATAGCAAATTAAACACATGCATGCCCTTAGAAATCTAGTGAACCTACGGACTTAAGTTGTTTTGTGCTGGCGATGTTGATGGACTCTTCTTGTGGAATCGGTTCCGAATATCGAGCTCATACCATTTGTTCCTCACACCGATGACTTCATTCTGGCGTTCAGCCTGGGCGCGACCTGTTCCTAGTTCTTCTAAAGTCTTTGACTGGTAATAGATCTTGCCATTCTTGTTTACACGGCCTTGTGGGTCGGGCATGTAAGCCCAAGAAAAGATGGCGCCTAGAGCAGCCACAGAACCAAACAGGATGAAGATTAGACCTTGACGTGTTTGGCTTTCGTATCCAGAGTTAATGCCGTAGACGACGATGATGGCGACCAAGGAGCCGATCTTGCCAAAGGCGGCAGATATGCCGTGGCAGGTACACCGATAACAGGTGGGAAATATCTCGGCGGGGATTATGAATGTAAGGGTGTTTGCACCTAGAATTTAGTTGTAGTTAGTATTAAGATGACAGAGTGATGAAGAGTACCGAAGACATACCTAGATTGAACATGAAATGGCAGATAGCCACAAGAACGACTGTTGCGGGAGCAGCAGCTGAGTGGTGTACGGCGTAATAAACACCACCAGTAACGACAAACAAGATAGCCAATACGAAGAATGAAAGTGTTAGCCAGCGCCGGCGTGGTATCCAACTTGAGAGGCACACAAACACAGCACTTCCTGCAATTGAGGTGAGAGAAACTGTCAAGAGGTATTGCTTGGCCTGCTCTAGAAGCACATCGTATATAGTGAAGCACGGCTCTGTCGAGTCTGTCTGCCATATAGGTAGACCCTTCGATACCCAGTCGGGTACGGTAGAAGAACCACCGGGCAAAGATGAGTTCCAGCAGGACAGACTTGAGTCGATATGCACTCCAGGTCTCGTAGCCCAAATTCCAGCAAGAGTTTTGCGGTTATCGAGCGACAAGCCATAGAAACTCACGTCGAGGAAAAACCATGTGGCCGATGTGCCTACAATGTTTATGATTAGCTGGTGGTTCCTCCTGATGTGGAGTGTCGAAAGTTGCTTACCGAGCAGGTAGTGCCAGTTTTTGTCTTCGATGAAGAATTTGCGTAGATCAACCCTAGAGAACTGTACGGGGAGATCTTGTGTGAAGTTTTGTGAACTAGCTTGGTTCCGTACACGACCATCATAGACGCTTCCGGTCATAGCCGGTGTGGCTCCGGGTCCAGCCATCCCAGACGTCATATTTCCAAGCACGACGCCTGAAGCGCCGCCTGGATTTGCAGGACCATAGACCCTTTGCGTGTTACGCAATGCAGTTCCTGCTTTACCCTTGACTTCTAACGTATACAGTCCAGAGTCAAACAAGAAGAAGCGGAAAATGATAGCTAGTAAAGCCGGGATAGCTCCGGTGCCGATGACGATACGCCAGATGCCGTCGACAATCTCCTTACACTTTTCCTCGTGTAGCGTATCTAGTCCACAGCGCATCTCGCGCAATTTGTAGGCGTCATCACGGCCGAGAAGAACCCAGAGACCAACTAGCTGGGCAAGGGTCTGGCCAACGGGCTGCATCATGAAAACGGAGGACAACATACTCCCGCGACTCTTTGTGCTGGACCATTCGCTCGTGATCACGGCTGATAATGGATATTCAGCACCGATTCCTATGCCCATCACAAAGCGCCACCAGCAGAATAATGCGAGGAAGGAGAGGTCGTTGTAGCCGTGGCTGCTGGTGGCTACGCCGATGGTTGATACGATGACGAGGAGTAACTCGATGCCGTATAAACGCGTGCGGCCGTATAGATCTGCTAGATAGCCAAACAGAATCTGGCCAATGACGCTGCCAAACAGCGTGACAACATTGATGATAAGACTGTAAGATCCACCACCGTGAGGCCAGTAGACAAACGCAATAGATGTGAGGATGACGTTGCTAGAGAATAGATTGTACGAATCTGTCAAGAAACCAGACGCAGCTACGCCCCAGATTCGTAGGTTCCAGGAGTTGAGATCGAGTTCCATCCGCAACTGCCGCCGGTCTTCGACATCTTTACTGCTCAAGTGCCGGTTGTCAGCACCGAGAAAGCCACAGTTCTTTGGACGGTCATCGTCGTCCCGGTTAAGAAACGCCATGGTGGTTAAAACGAGAGTACGATCTAAATATAACGTTTATATCCCATCTTGGTCTATGTGTGGAAAGTTACTGATCAATATCAGATAGCCTCTGTTATGCTGTGCCGGGGCCAAGATATACGTTTGATATATAGACAAAGTCGAAGTCTATGAGCTCTCTGTCTCTGTTTTGATACTACAGTATGTAGTATCTCGAGCAACTAATTCTTAGGGTCGTAGTGAAAAGAACTAAAAGAATGAAATTTTGTATTCAAAATAAAGAAACTGGATACAGACCGAACAAAACTTAAAAAGTATTCGATGTACTGAGTTTAGTAAAATAAAAAGGAATAAAATGTATAGAGGAAGTTGAAAACGCGAGGGAATATTAAGCTAGTATTAAAGTTGAAAATACGACCCCAGATTTCAAAGCTTTTTTCCTTCTCTTATTTCTCTTACAGCTTGGCCAGCCGCACCCAATACTTTGAAATTTAAATAGAGCAAAGCAGGGATTTTAGCTTGCTGTAGCGTGATCTTCCCTGCCAATGAACACCCAAGTCTTCTAAGGTTGTAAGGAAATCTGTGAACATATAGTCCATCGTGACTTACTACTACACGGAGATTGAATGTCTTGTGTACTTGCATCATAAGATGAAGGTATATATCGTTGAAGCTTATTGTCTACATACTAACCAAGATTTCGATGACCTCAAGCGCGTTAACTTCAATGATCAAAAGTAGGAAAGAACGACAGGGGAACGGGCCCATAGACATACAGTAGAATATAGTTAAATTAGCCTAATAACTATTACTATCACTTGTGGCTCTATGTCAAAGCAACGTAATTCTGAGACGGCAAGTACAGCCAAAAATAAGACGACGGGAATGAAGAGGTAACTTAGTATGTATAAATACTCAAGGCTGATTTGTGTTAGGCCTGTCTTGGTAGAGATAAAGGAAGAAAAGGTTTGTAAGTGGGAAATAATACAAAATATTTCATATTAGACTACTTCCTTACCAGCCAATAGTCATATTTTGACGTATGAGAACCCATAGATATCCTATATCAATCTTGAAGTACCAATAACTTACACACTGCCTATCCCTATGACTCTATGCCACACACACCACTTCTGCCTCTTTTTAGCACATAAGATCTTCGTATGGTATCAAGTGGTGTTGATTGATAGTATGCTTGAACCACAAATATATAGTGTTACATATATTCTATCATGATCAAGGCATCCCCATGTAGTTGTACAAAGTATGTAGCTTAGTGTTTCGTACGTGTGGTCTATATGAGTGTGTCTGTACTGGGATGTTGATGAGTAAGTGAATACAACCACTGCGATGAAGGCTTAGCTACATTTTGTCGCCCAGTTTGCAAGTGATGTGACGGTGCGGCTAAGACCCTCCAGCGTTCCTATAGTCAATTTAGTATTATACCAGAATATACTATAGGTTCATATAGTTAGTGCTGTATTTGTTGGCTTCAAGTATCAGAGATAGATTGCTATTGTTAATAACGAAGGTCTTATACAATTATATATACATAGTTGTCTTCTACACGTATGCATATCTACATGTAGATGTACCTTGTCTATGTAGCCAAGCTTCCTTCCAGGCTATGAATTCCACTTCCAAGACCAAGATGGATGGCAATGCTCATATTAGAGGAGTATGTAGACCAGATTTGGTCGTCAAGCAGGTACAATATATCCATCTTGGTGTTTTAGTCATCTTCTCCTGTCATGAAACTAGCCGTATACTTAATAAAACCGAAGAAACGTAGGAATCGTACTACTGTAATCACAGCCAAGTTTGTGCCCACGTGTAATGGTGGTAGGCCAATCACCATCCCAGTCGATTAGCATCAACAAAACTGACAACAAAGAGAGGCCATGTTGTACTCCAAGCTCAGAATAAAGACAAGCTTGTTGGACAAGCTAACTGCTAAACTGTTGATTCTCATCATGTATTTGTTTTCTATTCAACATCATGGAAGATGGATTCTAGCTATTGATTTAGTGAGAGCTAGTACAGCTGTTATAAACTAGTCAAAAAGGGTGAATACAGAAGCGAGACTTACAGTAAATATGTAGTTGAATCTACGATTCGTGGCTTTTTTTTTAGTGAAGAAAGCCCGAAAAAGCCATTCACCACTCCATCTTCTTTGTTACTGTTACGACATACATTTCTGCAAGCCTAGCATATTTTTTCTTTTTTTGCTGGCCATTTAAAGCACGAGATTGTAGCACGTGGGTATTTATTTGGCTAGGCTTGGAGGATTGACATGAAAATGGAACGGCCCTGCAGAATCCATATAAACTATCCCCTGTCTTGATGATGCTTGTTAGTCAATTTTCCTTGGCTTTCTCGGTCTACTCACCGTAAGAAGAATCAAGAGCTCGCACTGGTTTTGCTTTGCAAGCTACGATAATCGAGTATGTGTTGTTTGTACAATGTGTTGAGAGATGATACAATATATACTGCATCCGGCCGATATAAGCTTACACGTATACTTTGATACACTTGAATCAACCATCAGAATGCCATTTGACACACTATAGTATGTACCACCAAGCTTTATAATGATCATTGTTCCGAATGGATACCATGCTAGTAAGCATGCCACTGTTTATTTCAACTATTTAGATCTTGGTGCAAATCTGAGGCAAAAGACAAAGAAAAGGCTATAGTCCAAGTTGAAAGTAAGATGGGAGATACTGGTTTGTGATGATAAAACATCAAGAAGTATATTCACAGGCCCTCCAATATCAGTAAATCTCACGATTCTAAAGCCCGGATTTTGAGTCTTGAAGATTAAAGCTATTAGAGCCGTGAAATCGGAACAATGCCGCACTGTAACAACATACCAGGGATAGAATCACTCTTTTATATAACTACTTGATATGTATGTGTCCAAAATACGCATCTTTCTCTATCATGTTGTATGCCCAAGACAAAATACAATATACATATCTGTAGTAGACTATCGACCACACAGTATATTCCCAAGTCTACCTCCACTACTACATCTCCTTCCGTCATACATTTCCCCTCCAGCTCCTGTTAAGCTAAGTAGGTAACGAGCCAGCAAATCCTCGTACAGATTCGGCATCCTTTTCCAATTCCACGCTATACCTAGATTTCTTTTGACTTGCTGACCCAGGTTTTCCCTTCGTTTTCCCCGTAGCCCCCAAGCCTTAACAGCCTAAGGTAACGGATCATCTCCGCTAGCCCGCCGTTTATCCGCCACCTTCTGACATATATAGTTACGGCAAGATAGATAGATAATCCCTGCCTCATATCAGGACCCTGATACTTAACGTCCTGTATTGATAGTAGCAGGCAAGAAGTGTACACGAGCGGAATACTCAAAAATAGCTCGCCTAGTCCTTGCAACCAAGCAAAGCTTTAGAAGTCGAGCACGGGGTCGCTCTTTTTTCATCTTGTAGAAAGCAAGCATCCGTTTCTTCTGGGGAAGAAGCCTAATCAATCCAGGCTTCACACTGGCCACTGCTTAGATACAGGCTATCTCTTTCTACTGTTCTTTTGTCTTTTACATCTTCCTCTAGACCAAGCCAGAAACTAAACTGATCCGCTACTCTCCCTCTCTCTCTGTAGATCCTAGATTCTTCTAGCCTCTTTCCAACCTACCATCATCATATCCATCTAATCAGGACAGTTGCTTAACCAACATTGTCTTATTCAGTCCGTATGCTTGTCTCAACTACATGTACTACGTTGAACGTTCTAGCTTCCCTTCCGGACACAAACACTCAAGGTGCTAAGTACTAGCTTAGCAGTTCCCTCACTAGCCGGCTAGCTGCCGAGTTGCAGTGAAGATCCAGCGAAGATCCAGTAGCTACTTTAGCTCACCGAGACACCAACACAGCAAGTACTGTAGCACTGTCATTTATTACTACTAGCTATCTCTCCATACAGCCTAGACATCAGACCTCTACTGCTTAGCTACTAAGAACAGCCCAAGTTGACCGTTTAACAGTTGGTACGGGCTCGTTTGCTGCTAGTAGCCGTGTTCATTGATTACTATCCATGTGAGTCGCTATCTGTGCAACCACTCATATGGTGCTTGGGCATTTCATCAATCGCACCAACGTTCAGCTAGTTGTCGTACAACCGGGCTGTCGATCACTTCTCTTCGGGTCTCCGTTCCGATGCCTTCTTCTTCCGGGTTTCCCGGCGGGAGCCGTTAGCCACCGCCGCTCTGTTGTAATATATATGTAACAATATACTAACGAAACATACTGTATAGACTTGTCACTGTTCGAATAGAGTATCCGGTTGTCATCATTGGGGCAATTATCTTGGGGATCAAGGCTTCTCTGACAGAGGCCTGATCAAGGATCACCTCAGCCTGGCTATTTCCTTTCTATCACTCACTCAGCCTTGGCCTCCACCTAGTCTAGTTCCCCATGCTATCATTCTATATGTATACTCACCAGACATGAGCCTACAACGATCATGGCCGCTTCTTCGTCTTCGTCGTCCTCGTTTGCGACGTCGTCTCTTGGCCAGTCCTCGGCATACAACGCAGTTCAGCCCTATGAAAGCCCGCTACATTCCGCCTGGGCTACACCAAACGCCGCCATATCCAATATATCCACGGCTGCGGTCTCCGTGAGCTCGGGAATACGAGACCTTGATCTCGGACCACCGGGCTATGAAGCTACTATGTACGCCATATGTCTCCCGTTTAATGGTATATCTTCTAACGCCACCATTATGTAGCACATTGTGGGATAATACTCCAGATGAGAAGACTATCTATCTTGGCCCATGGCAAATCTTTGGAACCCGAGAAAGATATGTCGAGTGGCAGTGCTCCTATGAAGTAGAACGACTCGAGCATTTCCGTAAGCCATGTTATAACCGATGTACTTGCTGGTAATGTCCGATCCTAACTATTATCTTACAGTCCCGCCTGACGACATTTATCCACACACTCTTCACTCGCAACACCAGCCCTTCAAAGAACGTTCCCATGTCGAGCAGACGGTTACCTTTGGAGAGTTGCAACGTATCCGCTATACCAACACACAGGGTGTCGTGGTACACGACGCCTACATTGCGGTCCGATACGATTTCACCAGCGTAGAGGGTTCACTGCACTTCCAAAGCGCTGTGCGGCGCAAGAATTTGCTTGACTACTACGACGTCGACGTTTTCTGGTCCGATATGCATCACCGCACCGACCGCTTCGGCAGCATCAAGGGCCTTGGCGCCATCCAGCGCATGAAGCTGTGGCAGGACGACTATACCGGCCTGCATAGCCTAACAGTGTGCGCAAACCGCACCTCGAATAGATCCTATCAAGAGTTTGAAGTGAGCTGGTTCGAGCCCGAGTTGAAGGGGAAAGACGACCGTGAGAATCGCATCAAGATGTATGTGCGCGGGGCTCGCCGTGGTGGCCATAGTAGCAGTTCGGAGTCATCAATAGCGACGGCTTCCGAGGGGACTAGCTCTAGTCGCCGGTTTTCACTACATCGGATCCGACCACGGATACGCAGCGTCACTGGAAGTCCTTCATCAACGGACCTACAAGCCATCTTAGACTTCCAGTACATCAGCATACAGTTCACATACAACGACGGTAAGCAAAACCCCAACACTCCAAAGACTCACTATATATCTAGCTAGTGGACTGACTCGTCTAATCATACAGATCTTGTCCGGTTCGCGGACGCATGGGCCATGGCGCAACACAAAGACAGTACCATCAACACAGAGCGTCTTCTCTCACATGGCGCTGTCGGCCTCATATCACCTGACATCCAACCTCAGCCGACAATCGGCTCGTATCAACAATCTAGGAGTAGTCCAGTATCTTTTACAAACCGGCTTCAACCAGTCCAAGAACCGATACACGAAGAAGATAGAGCTCCACGACCGACTTGAGCAGGCATCTCATACAATATATACCTTCTCCCTGATCTCATTTAAAGATATTGGTATCCTCTTCTAACAGATCAACCGAAGCCAAGTCTCAGACCTCAAATCTCAGATCTCAGATCTCAGCTTCATCCGTTATGCTTTCAGCCGCAAGTCAGCCTATAGCTTCGTCTGGTAATCTAAAAGCATACACATAATAGGCTTACATTGATCCAGGCATCTAAATTAGCGAACCAAATTATCTTTCGATGACTGTTTTATCAGCTGGCCAATGAACTCTATTGTATGACACAAAATGTCTGAGTTCGTCTATCAGTCAATTAGATTATATCCCTAACATATATGATATAAGCATAGATTAAGACAGAGTTTGCTTTATTAGAGTAGTCTATCATTCTATTAATATAGCTAAGAATTCTATATACATATGTACGTACATGCCATTGTGTCTGTATTGTAATGTGTTTCATACAAGCTATGACACTGCCTTTCACTTCAAATTCTTAGACATTAACATAACCTATCTAAGGGTTAAGGGAACTCGAACTAATCATCCAATATGCAGTTAGTAGTAGTTTAGACGCTAATATTCTTCCTTTTCCGCTCTCATTTTTTTTCCTACTAGCTTTATCCCTGCTATTGATGGTTCTAGAAGCCGTCTATTCAAGGCTCTAAGCCTTTTGTTCTTTCATTTCTCTTCTTTTCCCATTTTTTTTCAATACAATGCACGATAATAATAGAAATAGTATAAGTGTCAAATGCTCTGCCAAATGTATTATAAGAAAGGAGTCTCAACCATTTCTGTAGGGCTGGAAATATACAACTTGTATATCTTTAATAAGTATCATTTAGATCTTATATTTCTCTCCTTTTGGTCTTATTATTTCGTGAATCAATCTCCGTTTCTTTTTATTCCGGAGATACTTGATGATAAATCCAGCCTGATGTATTTTCGTTTTCTTGCCTTTTCGTAGTTAATCGTAATATTTGTCTATAAAGGGCCACATGCTTTGTTCTAAGGACTGACTAAGATTTTAGTACTATCGATAAGGATATATTTAAATATATATGTATGTATGTATACAAGCAAGAACATGAAGGAAAAAAAAATAACAAAGTGATCATTAGATATCTGCGAGCTAAATTATTACTAGATGCGGGAAATGTAAACGTAACTAATCAATAAATATCAGTCTCCAATTGGCGACTGGGAACGCCAATATTATGGTGTTTCTTTACCAAATCGAGTATTAGAAGGCGGAGAACCATGTTCTTGTGTTGAAGATAAATCCGAAAGACCCTATCTTCATCACATCTGTGAAGGCAAGCATTTACTAGTCGCTGTAGAACTAGCAACATGGGATATATACAATGTACAGATATGCAGATGTATGTGCAGATATAGTGCATATGACAGTGGAAAATAAGTCTAGCTGTGTCTCTATGGATCACAACAACGAAACAAGAACCTTGATTCTTACGATGTGCTTGTCATGAGTCCTGATTTGATTTGATTTTCAGTTTGTTGAGTTCCCTTTCTCAGGCAATAATCAGCCATGCGAATCCTGTAGGCAAATTCTTAGCCTGGTTGTTTCCGGCCTGAAGACTAGGGGTCCCTCTCACCAGTTATAGATGTGGATAGATGATGTTCCGAGCACCCACCCCAATATATTGAGCATGGTTAGCACGATACATGTACTTCGCCTATTATTGTGCTTTGTCCTGATAATAACAACCATGACCACGGCAGACGTGAATGAGAGCAAAATTTCTTTCCTTTCTTCCCTTTCTTTCACTGGAGATGCGGAGTAAGTGTTATTATTATAGGAAGAGAATTGGAAGAAAATTGCTGAGTGACCACAGAATAAGTAGTCAATCCTTTCTCTTCCTGATTTTCTTCTTATTTTCATTCCTGCGCCTACGTTGCAACGCTATACATTGAGCGTCACATCATGGGATCCATCAATACGTAGAAAGGAAGTAAAAAAGAAAGGAGGAAAACTGACTTGGGGTTGGTCAAGGAAAGACAACACGCAAGAGACAACCGAGATAAAAAGGCGATTCGGCCCAGTTTGAGCGAACCTGCTAACAAACTAAACCGTTGGGTAGACTGTACATCTAGTTATGCTACGAGCAGTTCGTGTCATAATTGCTTTTTTTTTTTTTTTTTTTTTTTTTTTGGATGGCACAGTGTCAGGTGGGACAGATAGATAACAGATCAAACGGAGAAGCAGCAGTACACAATATCAGTACAACTATAGCTACTCGTAAGGGTTGCAACCATCGCTACTCGGAGTCGCGGTATGATATGTAGAGTACGTAGCCAAGCTCTAGAAGCTAAACGAACGAATAGGATACCACATGAGAGAATCCGTCTCAGGCTGGCGAACTTGTTTGATACTGTGGTCCTGTATTTGTACATACGCATATTTAGATATACAGATATAAACAAATAGTGTCAAGAGACGTCTGACTCTAAACGGGGCCACTAGACTCGTCAGCTCGCGAAGGAAGACCGGGTGGAAGATCCGCGCAGGGCCGTGAGCTAGTGATGGCGCCTAGTCGAAGAAATGACGCTAAAGGTGGTATTGCAAGGGAGATCGTGAGGTCGGGCTTTCCCCGTCAGAATTGTAAACGGCGACCAAGGAACAGGCTGAGATACGACTGAAGCTTTATCGTGGGATGTCCTTTGCTTTTAAACATATGAACATGACTATCTTCATTTCATATAGATACACATGTATATAAACACAGTAAAGGGAAAAAAGAGCCATTTGGCTTCCAATGCTTCTAGATGGTAGTTGCGCTACGTGCGACAAGTTTGCGGGGCTTTATAGCGGGTAATTTAGCATCAGGCTTCTCGGCCGACTAATCATAGCTAGAATTCGATCCTGAGCGGCTTCCTTTCTCAGTTCAGCATCCAGTGCTTGTCGCAGTAGCTACCTTTTCCATTGTTGAAGTATCCTGAAGGACGAGAGCTATGTATCTTTACTCTCCGAATTCCAATTGAAACCACGGACCCTTTTCGTGCTTTTCCTCTGTTCATCTTCTACTTTTCTCTCTTTTGACTTTTCGTATTGTTGTCTCTATAACGAGGGCGGCTGGTCTTGCTTACTAGGCCATAGGCCACTAAACCTAGTATATTTGTAGGTATGGATTTTGGCTGGGCTACAAGCGACCGTTACCCTAGGGGAACTACTGCTTCTGACTTGGCAGGTTCCTGCTTGATTCGGCTTGCACTATACTATACCTGCCTGCACATTTTTTACTTCAAGTTTTCTCTAACTATATAACATAGAAATATATAAAAGCCTTTTTTTTATCTCAATAATTGCTTGTTATTATTAACGTATTATTCTTCGCCTGTTCGTCCGTTTCACTATAACCAGCACATGGTCTAGTTTTTCGTCTTCCTTTTCTTTTTCCTTTTTTCTTCTTTCCATTTCTTGACTTTTAGTTTTTGACTAATCAAGCTTTGACGTCGCTCTGGATCCAACGCCAGATTTTGCTCTACAAGCTCTACAAGGAAGAACGTTGCACCTGTCGCAAAAATTGCCAGCCTTTCTCTAGCCAATCTGGAGACTTTGTTTGAACCACTTTCTCGTGTTTATTGATCAATCGGACTCCAAACAATGGCTTCGTCTCCTCTCGCTACCGACGCCGCGTCAGCAGCTGCCGCTGCTAACCCTAGTGCTGCTGCCCAGACCTCAGCTGCCCAGACCTCAGCTGAAGCCCCGAACTCACCCGGTGCCGCCTCCCCACAATCCGACGCTAGTGGAAACGGCATTCTCCCTCTTCAGGAGCCGCGCGGTGTCATTGAGATTGACGATGACGGCACCGATTCCCAGCCTAGCTTTTCCGAGTCCGCATACATCGGCGAATCCGGCTCCTCGACTACGTCGCTGATGTCATCCATCATGCGCTATCGCCAGGAGAATGGCCGCACATATCACGCTTACAAGGACGGCAAGTACGTCGTGCCTAACGATACCTTGGAGCAGGACCGTCTCGATCACCAGCATCACATGTTCATGTTGACTTTCGGCAACCGCCTCCATCTCTCGCCAGCCGGTGAGGACGGTCATGTGCTAAACAATGTTCTGGATGTTGGTACCGGTACCGGTATCTGGGCCGTCGATTTCGGTGACGAGCACCCCGAAGCTTCTGTTATTGGAGTGGATCTTTCACCTATCCAGTCGTCATGCGTGCCGCCCAATGTCAAGTTCCAGATTGACGATATCGAGGAGCCATGGACCTTCAATGCTCCGTTTGACTTCATTCATAGCCGCATGATGACTTGGTCGATTTCTAACTGGGACCGCTACATCGATCACTGCTACAACAACCTGGCACCTGGTGGCTGGCTAGAGCTTATCGACATCTTGCCCAACAAGAGTGATGATGATACCTTCAAGGGCACCCACGCCGAGCGCTGGATTAGCATCATTTTCGAGCAGATGGAGAAGATGAGCCGTCCTACCGACTCTGCCTTGAGATACAAGGAGCAGATGATCGCTCGCGGCTTCACCAATGTTGTCGAGCGCAAGTTCATGTGGCCCCAAAACCAATGGCCCAAGGACCCTCACCTAAAGGAGCTTGGTAAGCTTTATTCTTTCGCCTCTAACACGAGCTCAAACCAAACATCCTTTGTATCATAATGCTAACAACTGGTCCCTAACAGGTGCCTGGAACTTGGAGAACATTAACTCCGGTCTGGAGGCCTTCTCTCTGGCCATCTTCACCCGTGTTCTCGGCTGGTCGCAAGAAGAAACTACTGCACTACTAGCCAAGGTTCGCCAGGAGATTCACAGCCGTAAGATTCACGCATACTGGCCTATGTAAGTTCTATATCACGCATCATCGATTATCACCGAATTCAACTTACTAACCTGTCTCGTATAGTATGGTTGTGTACGGCCAAAAGCCCGAGTAAAACCAATGAAATTCAAGGCCGAAGTGGTATGAGCAATCTATAGCTTCATGCCACGTGGTAGTTGGCTTGAAACTGCAGTTGATGGACGTCCACCATATTATACCTATACCACCTATGACGATAATGTTTTGCTTGTTTCTTCCCATTTTCTGTATCTATTATGCTACTATATACTCCTCAATCATTCCCAATTATCTTAAAACCAAAATAAACACATATAGCTGTTCCATTATGCCTTATCGGCATCCAGATACACTTGGTAGAACTTGAACTTCAGCTGACCCTCGACATTCTCTAGGATTGCATGAGCTGCCCAGTCCTTGACGGTAACACCCGAGTTACGGGTGATATCGACTTTGCCGTACAGCATAAACTCCGAGTTGCTGTTGTCGAAAGGGAACACCTTGTTTATGACGTGGATCCAGCCCTGTACGCCGTTCCACGAGGCTTGGCGAAGTCTGGCGATGCCTACTATAAGTTAGTAATACATCACTGAGTACCACAGATGTTATCGGAACTTACCATCGATTCCCTTGACGGAAACTGATGCTAGCTTAAGAGTGGCATCGGGCGCGAACTGCTCGACGTAGTCCTCATCGAAGCCTGGGGTATCAGAGACCTTGTAAAAGTGTTCAAAGAACGACACGACGCTACTGTCGACAGTAGAGCCTTCGGGATACTGGGCTGCGTATGAGTGGGACATGACTGAATGATTGACAGAACGAGAGGAGAGGATAAGATATGGGTAAGAAAGAGAATCAAATTGGATCGAAAAGCAAACCTTTGGCAGATTCTTCCCTAGCTTTTCTAGTAGTTTCTAGACCGGGTTCATTGCCTTGTGGCCTTTTTTCATTACTACTTATCCTTTCTTCCGCATGAGCGGACAGTTTAATAGCCCGTTCTATTGTCAGACGCATTACCAGATACGGCGGCTTATAAGAGAGCAACATTGATTGGATGGCCTGTGATGCTTTTTGAGTGCTTATTTTTACATATCTGGTGGGGCGATGGTTGGGTTAAAGGACTAAAACTATCATTGAATATTTATACGAACTGGCCCAAAGGAGCATTGACTCGATCATAGTACATAATAGCATTATGGCTCAAGGTAGGATTTGGCCGCACGGCTTACAAGGCTCAACGAGCAAAAATTCCTTCCGTGGACAAAGGGACGAGCATAAAGAGCAAATCGGCACATAGCCAAGAAGTGTCAAAAGCCTTTAGCTCCTTATTTTGACTTGGCAAGCGAGTCCCGTCTGCCGAGTAAACCACGACGACTCTACCTTGATTTGGTCTCTATCCACAATGACCATTTCATAGCGTGCAACCAGCGTAGCGACCAGCTTGTAGATCTCTAGCAATGCCAGATTCCGCCCAATACACACTCTACTGCCACCGCCAAACGCGACGTCCGCCGCTCCCATAGTCCGTAGTCTCTCAGCGGTAGCCTCTTTACTTTCCCCGTCCTGCGGAAGCCAGCGTTCAGGCCGGAAAGTATCTGGCTCTGTGCCCCAAACACCGCCCCTGTTGCAGCCCGTGACGTAAGCGTTTAGGCCGACGATGGTCCCGGGAGGCACGAAGGAGCCGTCGGGAAGATTGAGGCCTGATGCGGGCACGTAGCGCTCGAGACAGAGGCCTACAGCCGGGTTAAGGCGGATGGCTTCTTTGATAACGGCGCTGAGATATGGTAGTACCCGGGCTTTCTGGTAGGATATTGGGCCGTTCTTGGCTGCTTCGACTAGGCCGGCCGCGTCCAGCTCGGCGACTAGTTTGGCTAGGCATGCGGTGTCTGTCCACAGATGGTAGAAGACAGCACGTATGGTGTTGGCTGTGGTATCAGCACCAGCCAACATATTGACTAGAAGGTATAGCAAAATCTCGTTGTTGTCAATAGTGTTTCGGTTATCTTCTTTCATGCGCAAGAAACTATCCAAGAAGTCATTATCAGCATCGCCGCTGCCTCTCTTTTCTTGTCGGCTGGTTATTCTTCCAAACATTTTTTGGGCGCTGAAGTTGATGATTCTGGGTATGGTCGGAACATCAAGGGGGAAGAAACGACTCTTCAACAGCCATCTGTCTATAGCTGGTATCTGACTGTTAGTTCCAAACACATCAGACAACTCATCTACAAGCTTTATGCTGCCATCGAAGTCGTATCCTTTGTCCATATAGCCGAGGGAATTTCCAAAGGTGGTCAGCGAGATGGCATCCCAGGTAACTATAGTAATATGTTGTTAGCACAAACATATATTTTAGAGGAAATCTCGTGTAGTAATCCACTTACAATATGCAAGCCATTCTCCCATTCTGAACTTCATCTCCTCTTTGTCCGCATAGCGTTCGTCAATGATTTGGCAGAGCTCCTTCATGACGGTGTCTATATGGTGCTCCAAGGACAGGATATAACTAGCCGAGTAATACTTCGCTACAGGCTTTTTCAAGCGCGCATGTTCGGCCGGATCAGTCGTGCTAAATATGTTACTGTATAGCTTTCCATCAATATAGCTATTATTACCATCATAGTACTTGGTCTATAAGGGTCAGTATACATGTGACAACCATCTAGAATGCGAGCTTCATTTACCTTGAGAAAGCTTTCGTCGCTATTATATATCACTCTGGTGAGTTCTGGGTAGTCTAGACTTAGCATGTTTGGGCCGATGCGCACGACAGGTCCGTGGATATCATGGAGTTGACGGAGTTGGAACTGGAACTTGCGTCCACGAACTTTGAAGTAACGCCACCAGTTCGACCAGGCTTGTAGTGATTGTCAGTAAACTCTATACTCAGGTACGGTATCTTAGAGGCACTATCAGTAGTTCTTACCAGCAAGTCTCGGCCCGGGATATCTCCGCAGCGGAGATGTGTAGTAGGGGATCACGTATGATAGCACAAGGGCTAGTAGTACAAAGGGAGGTCCATATCGGATCGCCCAATATGCCACGTGATATATGTTCACGTAGTTATGTATGAACTCTGCAATATAAGCGAAAGCAGATCGCGCAATATGCTGCTTTTCTAGTCCCATGACTGTGGATATGGTGAATGATGAAGTTTTGATATATGAGTTATGATATTGGATGCACTCTTTTTCTATTGACTGACTGATGTCCGGGCTTCTCATCTATTTCTATTTATGCTCGACATGAATCTACATTGTACATCAAGACAGTTATTGTAAAGCCCACGGCGTTGTGTTTCTTAATGCCGGAGCATATCGTTTATCTTTTATTGGAGAAGCTCTGTCTGTCATCTGTCAAGACCCTACAGATATCTAACTCGCATATCCACAAAGTCAGATGAGCTGACTCGGTTGTGTTAGCTCCCATTTTGGTATGTGATGGAATGTACAGATACATATCTGTAGACATGAACAAATTAGCTGATAGAATAGATAGTTAGATGTTGCTATTTAGTGTAGTCGTTGACGTAGGTGGCGTATATTAGGCACCGCATGATTCAGTTATATCAGTAATCATGTCCTAGCTTTACTCTGTAAGTCTAGTTTTTTCCACTAGTCATGCCATAAATGTAAGCTTCGACAATAGATCTAAACCAAATCAAGTGAACTTGTCAGATTGTGCTTCGAGTTCAGACTAGCTTCTTACTATCTAGGCCATATTATCACACAGTTGAATCTCTCACCTTACAAATTGCTTAGAAACCAGATGGCATTCACCTTCCATGTCGCCGATTCGATAATCTTGATGTAATAGCGCGATACTAGAGTTGTACTCAGCCTGTAGATCTCCAACATTATCAATCTCTTGTCTATGTACATACACATGTAGATGTATCTGTATACACACGATTCTCTCCGTCAAACGCCCGTAACCACACCGCAAACTCCACATCACTCTCGCCATTATCCATACTGTAATCGCCGACCCGGGCGGAATACTTTGATCTCGGCCATTTATTAGATTAGCTAGGGCGTTTTGGATTCGTGAACAGATAGCGGCATCTCCAAAGACATTTGATACCAGGAAGAACACTCATAAGAATTTAGTGATGAAAACAATATATCGATGCTTATCTGCTGCTTAGGAGTGAACCAGCTTCTATTGATACTTGTTCGAGTTTTCAAATTCCGTCTGACGGGCTGTAGCTAAGCTATTTATATGAGTGATTGTATCGTTCGAGACTCTTCTTTGCTAAGTATAGCACATCAATGGCTATGTGCGAGCAATGAATAACCCTAATAGTTGCACTTTCAAACTACGTTAGCGACTGTTTCCACGCTGTAACCCTGATTACTAACTTCAAGATCTTACAAACTCTAACAGGGTTCAATTACGCGGTTCCATAACATACAGGTCACATTCTTTCTATCGCTTGCAGCTGTAGAGCCCTTATCAACGCCTATTCTTGCCCGACAGATGAGTTGATGCTACTATACAAACTTATAACGGTGATCTTGCAAAAAGTATGCGGGATAATGTAACTGTAAACACTGCTAGAAGTGCAAAAAAGGACGAGAGAGTCAAACTGGCTGACAGAATCGTTCGATGCTTAGTTGGCTTTCAGGGATTCTGTTATTGGTTTTTGTATATGTAGTAGCGAGTCAGTGATTTAATACTAACTGATCCGTCACTCATATTTATCAAATTCATAAGAGCTGGTGTGTATGATCATCATAGTTATATCTCAATGGGCAGCTCATATTATAGTATCTACAGTTTCGCTTTCTTTTTCAACAGGAACAAGTTATCTTTTGCTTCCTTCTCAATACTAATTAATATTAATCAAGGCCATCACAAGACCCCGTTATTCAGCCGAGTCAAAGCCTTTTAACTGTTGACAGTATCTCGGCCTTGGCCTATATTGGAAAGCGCATCATAGACTGTCATAAGAAATAGCCAAAGGATCAAGAAGCAAGCGCAATTGGACTTCTGGGACTACTAGTCAGGATGTTCCACTAGTCATGAAAAATATATAGTTGAAGAAATGTAATGTATTCTTCATCTCAAACACTGTTCGGCGGAAATCGAAACACGAGGCTGCCAGACCAGGTCTCAAGTGATGCTCAGGACTTTTCTGGACACAAAATCTACAGCTGGATCGAACAGGAGGAGAAGACAGCAGCTAGAGCCAGTTTTCTCTTTTTTTTCTTTGCAGCAAAAATCAAATAATACGGTAGATAGATATACACTAGAGCAATACGCTGTGGCTTTGCAACGAAGCCTTATGATATAGTCTGTGTGGCCTGCGCCTTATCTACATATGTATTATAGAAAACAAAAGATTGTTTACATAGTTATGTAGATCTTTTTCTTTTTCTTCGCTTCAACTTTCTCTTCTAAAATAAAGAAGCTCTAGACGCTTCTATGCTAGTCTATGAGCTCGAATTGCAAAAACTAGAACTTCAAAGCAGTGGCTATAGTTGCGTTTTATTTGCAGCTCGGATCGAAATTTGACCTGAGAAAAAGAAATCTTAATAGCGTCGCACTATCAAAGCAACTCTAAAGACTCTTCGTAAAAAGAAGAGAAAAAAAGACCTAAGGTTTCAGAATTCTACATGTAGTCTGCAAAATAAAACAAAAATTCAAGGATTTCCTAGTTTATTTAGGCAGTTCAACACGCTTTCTTACACCGTAAGCTTTCATTTTAGTTGAGCATTTCTGACACATTTTGTGCCGCAAGTTTGACGCCTAGGCGAGCTATAACCTTCCCCACCCCTTCCTTTTTCCTTTCTTACAGCTTTATTCTTCCTCGCTTACTATTTCTTAAACTCTTTAAGCATTCGGTAGATTCTCTAGTGTAGCAACTTATAGTCATCATCAGTAGCCATTTTTTCTGTCTAGATGACATCTCTGGAAGAGAGACCTGACATCAAAAGTTGGGGGTGTCTATAGAATGACAGGAACTCCCCGATGTTTCTGTTGCGAGACCTTTCTAACTCAATATCACCAGAACTTTCAAGAAACTGATTCTCACTGTAAGATGAGCAGGCGATCACTCACTCGACTTGGTTTTCTATTTTAAATACTCATAGACGAGAACCATCCTGGCTCTGCTCTTGCCTCTGTTTCTTCGATATATCTTACAGAGAAGAGAAGCGTAGAAGACCGCGGAAGATGGATAAATTGAAGCCATTAAAGGCTTCATTTAGCGAGAAAACTTCCGCTTGTCCGACCTCCATCCCAACCATCCAGGAACAAGAAAGAAGATGATAGAGGCTCAGTTGTGCTGACAGTATGGCGAGTATAATGGGCTCTATTCTGTCTACTGTTAAGCATGGGATACTTCAGACAACAGCTATATGACTTCATAATTTCTATTATAGATACCCTGTAAGTAGGCATATACCTTTATTCTCGCTTTCAATTTACGACTTCTGTGGCTATGCATGTGCCATGTTCTTCTTTAGTCCTCTTTTTTTGGTTCCTCCAGGAAAGAAGCATATTTCTGTCATTTGATGAGCTTCGGGAGCTTAAAACTCATGCGTGTAAAATTGAGCCTGTCTCGGTGCCGAGATTGACATAGACATTGCTATACGTTTATATATAGTTTGGTAGTACTTCTAACTATTCAATCGTCATTGAAGGTTGAATTACGTCTCATCAAGCGCCTGTGGTAGTCTGAAATTTTAGCCTGTCTTGCAAATCGACCAGTTATTCTCCAGTAACGGCCCCCCGATATCTCAGCAGTGGCCAGTGCCTGGCTGTCAATTAATCAACGCAATCCTGATGACCAAAGTCTAGGCCTGGCTCAGGGACCGTTATTCATGTGTTCATGTATCTCTCAAAGGGCATTGAAATGCTAGTTTATCGGCGTATTTGCATTGAAGGAGCATCTATATGCATGTTAGCCGAAATCCATAGCACTACTTGGCTCTCTTAATAGGCTTGATATGATAGTAGACGATATGATATTGATGGTGTCCGTTTCTTACATGCATCGTATCTCTCTTAGCTCAAGCAATATAGTAATCTCTTGATGATATTGTAGTGATAGAACGCTTCCGCGCGCTGAAAATTACCGTAGTTGGTTTGTTTCGGTTGACTCGTATTGGAGAATCAAGCAAAACTCATGCTTAGTCAAGGCTATCTTTGACATAGATGTAGATAACAAGCTTTCTTTAGCGAACCAGGGACGAAAACAGAGACTCCAAGTAAGCATTCTATAACACATCTAACTACATGATGGGAGAATAGAAGGGAAAGTTCTTTCCACATACAGAATGCTCCAACAAGTACCTGTATTCACTTTTTTCCGCTATCAAGCGTGTTTTATATTCGACTTATATCCCCTGTAACTTCGATATCGTTAACTTCCCCTGGCTAATGCGGATAGCAAAATTATTGCTGTTGGATTTTGCAGCTTTCGTGTAGTTCTTTGCTTGGGCCCTCGGACCTGCTGGTGAAATTTCCACAGCAAATGTAACCATGGAGCTGATAGTAGCAACAATAGAAGGACACAAAGAGGCCACAGGGAAAAATAGGGGAGTGAAGACCGAATCACACGCTGTGGTTTGTTTGTTTGTTTAGGCTGTCTTCACTTCTTGGCTTTTAATATCCGTGCTATGTACATATATTATGTTTCCAGTGATATCGAATACTACAGCTGACCTCTGATTTTGTCCTGTAAGGAGAACCCTGAAAGTCTATAATGTTATGTTTGAGAAAAGGTAAAACAACAGCCAGTTAGCCCCATGTAGAATATGTGACACTGTCAACGCTTTTCTTGGGCAAAAATTATAATATAATAAGTAGTAAAGAAAGAAAGAGATATTAACTACTAGTGAAACTAGTGGCATAAAATCTTTCGCCTGCCATGCAACTTCCGAACCAGACAATCGTAATAGCATCTATACATGACTTTCCACCGTCGTTTGGTACATCAGGGGGCTATTTCTTGTATGATACTCATTCATACCAACATGATCATCGCTTTACAAATAAGTGCAAACGAAGAGTGAGAAGAGTCTCATGAGAGCACGATTAAGTTCTTCTAGCCATCGAGATGTGCACCGCTAGAACAACAAGCATCTTGCGGCTCATTTACCACATGGAAGTGACAAAACGGCTTCTCACTAGGGGATGGTAAAACTGAGTGATATGACAAGGGACTCACTCAGAGTAAAAAGGCTTGGGCTCGTGTTGCTTTTCACTACGTTTGATATTAAAGTGAGCAACACTGAAAAAGCCCGTTATCCAAGGCCCTAGTGAGAGAATAGCCTAATGTTTGTCAGCTAACCAATTCACTACAACGCTACCATCTTAGACATAACATGGTTACGAAAGTTGCAACTATACGCTATCGCCGATTTGGTAAATATTAGTTGTCTGTTGTTCCGGCCGGCATGATTGTTGGGGAGTATTTAGCGACAAGTCTCTGCTAAGTATGTATCTACATGGCAAGAAAATGCCTATCGGTGACAGAAACAATAGACTCCCTGTCAAGGATAAATTTCACTCAGAATGGATGTTTAAGCTTCTCTACTCATGAATTTAGCATTGATCCTTCCCTCACGCTACGACAATACATATATAGAACATGAACACAGCAGAGTCCCTGGTTAGTCTGTTTACTCTGACAGGGCCAGGCTTCTCGCCTCTGTATAGCGTCGGAAACGTTGGAAGGAGCGGGTAAAGAGTCAAAGCCTTTTCGTCTTTCATAGCCACCACTTTACCTCGTCTTCTCTTTGTATCCAAGCAAACTGCTTTCTTGTTCCTTTCAGAACCGTCTGGCCTGCCAAGAAGGACGGCAAGGCCCGGCAAACTTGAATTCCTGAAGCATTGCTTGGTTCTATGGAGGTGTTTCTAGCCTTGGTTTCTGATACTCTGGGTACCTTCTTTTTGTTTCTGACTATTCGCCTATGGTGTTGTGCCTACCAACATGTCAGAGAAGCACAAATAAAGCTTAACAAAGCGTCGGGGATCCAAAGGGTCCTGATTCTGTGTTAGTTGACTTGGATCCACAACACTAACCCTACCACTATGCTTTGTGTTTAACCCTACAGTAGCAATATCTCACATGGAAATTTTGTATGATTATCGCCATAATATGTTGTCATGATCCAATTATAAGAATTTGATGACTTACTCCGCCACAGTGACATCTTAATGGTCCCTGGTCCGATCTTTCTACCCTCCTTATTTAGCTGTAGATACTACTTGCTGAGCGTAACGATCTTTGTGTTAACCAGTCCTACTGGCTCTTACAAGGCGCAATATCGGTGTCTTACGCTACTTATCCTACCATGGTGATATGACGTCGAGATCAACTGTTTAGCCTTGAAGATCGGGTTCTTTCTCGCTGAGAAACAACAAGATAGATGCCCTCCATTACAGCCACTTCTCTCTCGATCTTCCTCTTTCCTTCTTCTATTTAGAGACAAGTAAACAAAGAACATCGACTGCGAACATATGCAATATGAAGGACCGGGGCTGCAATGACCAGTTGCAATATTTACTCGAAGCATTTGACCAGCGAGATTGCCCTGGGAATTGATTACTGCTGCCTGGGCTTCAAAGCGCCGTTGATGTCTATTATACATACTTTGTTCTGGAAAGAATAAACGACCCTCGCTCTTATCGTAACGGCAAATCGCGACGGGTAGGGAGGTGTTTCATATCCCACCCGACTAGTTATCAGACGCTGTTTAAGTGACTGACTAGACATTTGCCTTCACGGTGAGGCATTCTTTTTTTTCTTGACATATACATGTAGAAGTTGAGTGAGATCAAGACTGTATTGATAGTTTATCAAGTGGTATCTGATTGAGCTTCATTGCTTCACAAGATGATGCTATCTCCAGACACGTACTTGGATATTGCTTGAAATATACACAGTAATGATAATCACGGCTATCGGTCTATCTAGAACCCTGACTATCGCTTGGCTAGTTATGGTTTTGGTGACGAGCCGCCAACCTCATCGACTTTGTGATGATATTCACCTTAGGCACATCAACCACCGACTGGCCTACCTTTTGGCTGCACAGAAACAGAATTTGCCTTCGTGTCAGAGATCCGAGACGATCGTAGTGGATCTTGTCGTTGTTTCCGGCCTATTCTCTGACCGTGAGAGTTCCTACGGAGAGGCTGAAGATGTTTTGTCTTTTTTAGCCTCAGATTTGATTCTCACAGACAGAACGAAAGAGAGAGAGAGCGAGAGAACTAACCTTGAAAGCACTTACAACGAGAATATAGTAGAGAGCGGATAGGTGGGCTACATACGTGAATCCCGACACTGTCATACTGAATGACCTTGATCTTGATACACCCCTCCCCCTTCTAACTGTGGGTAGAACCCCGTTGTTTTCTATAGACTTCTCCATACATATATGTACTAGTAAAAGAAACACTAAACAGATAGACAGGGCCCCGTAACACAGTAACTAGGCCCAGGATTTTCCCTGAAAGCTCATACACACACAATCTCATGCAGGCACAAACATACACCTCGCCTGCCAGAAGCTTCGGGTATGATGCAAATACATGTACAGCGGCGTTACATCCATACGCTCGGAGGCGTGTATTGAAAGGTCATGAACAAGCTTGTTCTGCTACTAACAAACGTTTAACCAAAAAATGCAAAACGGGCCACCCCCCAGCCAAGCTGGCCCGTCCAACTCGCACACACCATTTTTTTGCTCCTACTAGCATCGAAACCTTGTTCATACTACTGCTGTCCTAACTCAATGGCGGCCCAAGCTAGACTAGCTAGATTTGGCGTCTTAGACGTCTATCGTTCACAAAACCGCTGGATTTCTGGTCAAACACTGTCAGTCCGATTTCATATAAGAGACCTCGTCCTCCTCCATCTTGTATCTGTTTCTCTCTCTCTTTCCTCCTCACCCACTCATTCACAGCCTTTCTCAACCCCATCTTCTCATTTCTTCCTTTCTTCGGTCCTGGTTGGCCTTTTTTTATTCGCTTCTTATTCTATACTGACCGGTTCAGCTTTTAATTAACTATTTATTATTTTTTTTATTTTTTATTTCTTTATTTTTTCCACGCCCTCTTTTCTCTAACCTCCTACCAAACTTTTGATCTGGCATCGTCATTTCTTACACTACTTTCTCTACCGATTAAAACATACTCTACATCTTAAAACACACACATCAGTCAAAATGGTTTCTTTCACGAAGTCCACTCTTATCTCGGCCTTTGTTGCCCTTGCCAACGCCCACTGTGTCATTCTTGCTGCTCAGGGTACTTCCGGTCCTGCTTCCATCGGTTTCAAGGGTTAGTTGTTTTCTATTCTCTGGTCTTTTATATTTTGCATACTAACATCTCTCTACAGTCGAGGACTCTATTGCCCGTAACTGCACTGGTATCAAGCCCTGCCAACAGGACACCACCATTATCCGTGATGCCGAGATCAGCGCCAACCTGGTAAACGAGTGCGGTCGTACTCAACTGGCTGGTAACATTGATATTGGTGAGGCCACCGAGAGCGCTCTGTCGGCCAAGGCTGTCACCCAGGCCAACCCCGGTGACAAGGTCACCGTCACTATCCACCAGGTTAACTCTGATGGTGCCGGTCCTTATGTCTGCGACATGGACATGACCTCCAACACACTGGGTGTCTCTGGCCAGACTCCCCTGACTGTCGAGAACAACGTTCCCGGTAACAACGGTTTCTCCCAGGCCAAGTTCCAGGCTTTCAACATCACCGTTACCATGCCAGACAACATGAACTGCACTGGTGCTTCTACCGGTAACGTCTGCACTGTCCGCTGCCGTAACAACGCTCTGGCTGGTCCCTTCGGTGGTTGCTTCGCTGTCCAGCAGGCCTCCAACTCCAACACCAACTCCGCCAAGACTATCACCTCTGCCGGTAGTCTGAAGGTCATCGAGGAGCAGGTTCTGTCTTCTCAGGCTGATCTTCCCGCTGCTATTGAGGCCAACAAGAACGCCGGTCTGAGCGGTGCCGTTGAGGATGTCGCTGTCCTGAACACCCTGCTGGCCACATTCCCCACCTCAGCCTTCCCCGTCGAGACCCCCCAACGCTGGTGGCCTGGCTGACGCTGCTGCTACATCCACGCCTGCTACCACCACCACCAAGGCTGCTAAGGCTTCCAAGACTCCCGCCTCCACCACCACCACCAAGGCTACCAAGGCTACTAACGGTGCCAACACTGGCAAGAACGCCAACAAGAACAAGAACAACGCCGCCAGCGTTGACAGCAACACCGACTCCAAGGTCCGCCGTGCTAGCGCTCTCCGTTGGGCTCGCCGCACCGAGTCTCAGGAGTAAATCACTCATTCCGGCTCTTTTTTTCTTCTCTCCTTGATTTAAAAAGCTGAGTGTATTTGTTTGCTGTCTTTGAACGGTCCAGCTTTCTATTGAGATCTCTCTTCGTAAGAATCGAAGGTGCTCGCTGGGAAGGGCTAATTCCTTTCTCTCGAATGAGTGTACTCATAGGATCGGTCTGGCTCGTATTCGGAGGCTTCTGCGTCTGTTTACCTGAAGGCTTTGTTCCCTTTTGTTATTTGTTTCCATCTGTGTTCCCTTTTCCTCCCTAGGCTTGCTGTTGATTTCTTTTATTATTATTACTATTGTGTTTATTTCTGATGCTGAGAGAGAGGAAGGGATATCTTAAGAGGAAAATAACCCCGTGGTTTAACAAAGAATTGATTGTGGATGAAGAATTTAGGTAGACATTAGCTTGTTTTATTTTTGTTCTTTTGTTCATCTTTCATAGAATGATTAGTTTATCTTTTTCCCCAAAGAAAAAAGGGGTTACCTCAAACGAGTTTCTTGATCTATTCTGTTCTTTCTTGTGCTTGTCTTTGCTGGTAACTAGTTTTCCTTTTTTATTTTTTTATTTTTTTTCTTATTTCCAAGAGTTTTGGCGTTTATATC
>RHDR01000087.1:0-68363 GCA_009806295.1 Davidsoniella neocaledoniae | reverse complement strand
ATACTAAATGTATTCTATTCCACTATGTCTTGGTTTCTTGATCCTTTTGAATAATGCATTTAAAATGCAACCCAAGTATCTCAATCCACCAAAAAAGCACAGGCGATTTCTTTTATTCCTCCAATCCGACTTGAAGAAGCGCGAAAGCAGCAGTTGGAAATTTAGATAGAGCTAAATACAAACTGAACTCGGTGGCCGCTTGTGTTTTATGCCAAGATTAACATAACAAGCTTGGATAGATATCCTTGCTATGGTTGGCTAGATCGCTTAAATAGCAGCTTTTGTTTCTTATGCAACCTGGGACACGATGATATATCGTTCGTTCGTGCTTTGCGTGGCTAGAAGAGTTCATAGGACCGTGTATTAGCGCAGTGAAAAGTTGGACATCTTAGTCTCATATTCACTTATGACTTTTTCTGCCTATAGTGGCCATGATTGGCCTATACAGACAACATGCCTATTTCCTTTCTGCTATCATAAGGCGAAGAAAATAAGATAAAAAGCCCCCCTAAGACTTCAAGGTGGCTTAATACGTTCGTCGCTGTAACCTTTGACGGAATAACACGATTTTCAACGAATAGACCTCGTCCTATCCACCCCAGACGAGGATTCCGTGGCTCCGTGCGCCGCATCTCGGCCCTCGTTAACTTAACTTGACTCGGCTAAACAAATGCTCTCGCTTGGCTCAAGTTGCCTGAGTGCTTACCAGGACTGAACTAAGGCCTCGATTAACCAGGTTGAGCTACAGACTTGGAGGAAGATAGATATGCAAATAGTTATACTGTTGTGTATACAACTATATATATACACACACACACACACACACACACACACACACACACACTAGTTTATAGTGTAAGACTTGTATTCTTGTCACATGAAACTACGGCCGAAACATCTTGTAACCTAAGCCATTATCGGATTAGATGCCTTTGTACTTCTCTAATAGTGGATAGGATTGATAAAGATGGGTATTCTGAATAGTATGTTCTATTTCCGATACCCTCCTAGTTTGAGATATGATCTTAACTGCCTGATTTTTATACCATAATATGCTTCTTTTATACATACACATACATATACATACTCGTGTTCTTGCTGTAGGAACTCTTGTCATATGGAAGCTTGGTCTTCACCAACAATAAGAGACAGAAACTATAACTACACCACAAGAAAAAAACACGGATATACTGGCCATCTGAGCTCTTGGTGTGATCGAACCTATAGACTAGACAGAAGTAGTGGAATCAACACACTTTGGCCTTTCCTGTCCCATGCTCTTTTTGAGACATCACAAAGACTACTCAGTGACCCGGCTTCCCTTTTGCTGTTGCTGCCATAGTCCGTCTTTCCCCATGCTGGAGATTATCGTTCTTCGGCCAAGTACGTCTAGTTACTATGACCACACGAGTAATTTTTTCGGTGGTTCCAAGAAGGGGGGTGGTACGGCCGCATTAACATGTGAAATGTATTTATCTACTTTGCAGGTATATCTCGTTTTTTTGTTGGTATGGCTTTTTCTCTATTTCGAGATACTCGAACTATAGATCCGGAGTATGACGATTCTTTTACATACGAATGTTTCCATGACAACTTTAGTATTTGTCTAGTATTTTTGTTACAATACTAATACATGTATTAACGGTGAGTTAGTTACACACCAGGGATGAAAATACTAGATTGATTAGCTCTAGGAAAGATATACCTCAACGAGTACATGAATATCAAAAGAGGAAATCATACTATCTTATTGCCTGTAGCAACTTGATTTAATATAATAGCCGCGGTACGTTGCCGCCAAATAAACAAGGCTCGAACTAGGTCTAACAATGTACAACTCTACTACACCCTTTTTGTTGTCCTTTGTCTCTGACCTTGTCCTGTTCGTTCTCAACGTACGGCTTATTAGTACCACGTTGTATTATATTTGCTCATTATTTTTTGTGCTCTCAGCCTTTGTTATCATCGTGTTAATTGGTGTTGTCTTTGAAGCAAACATTTACGCTCCCGGATCTGTGCAACAAGTCGAATAAATCTTACTTGTTGCCCTAGCTGATTGGACTTCACAGACACATATATGTTTTCAAATCTTATTTGAACAGGTTCTTGTTCAATATTCCTAGCAGGGTCATTCACAACCCTGACTATCTGCCCAAAAAACAGGAACACGAAACGGACGATGATATTCCTGGAGGGTGCGATAGATAAAGCATTTCTACTGCAATATCGATACTTTCATAAGTCCAAGAGAAGAAGAAGAGAGTCATTTATTATTATCTCTGGTGAGATAATCGGGAATACTGGCATTCAATACACTTATGGATGATCTATTTTTGGTCTCAAGAATAAGCTATGGATTGATTGAGTTAATAACGACTCCAAAAAACGATGGCCGATCTGCTTGGCCTCTTTTCTCTATTTTATGTTTCTGATTTCACAACATATGACCACAAGGTTAAAAAGAGAAACAGCAAAATAGAGCGTGGTCATATATTTAGGTCTCTTTGTTTCCGTTGCGTCTAAGTAAGAACAGAGAAAATATATCATGCAGGATATTCTTGATTAGCTAACGAAACGATATAGTGAGACAAGTTATACATGTGTACTATGTATAACTACACACATTCAATCCGTGTAGGTCACTTGTATAGCTCATTGTATCCTGACCCAAAACGTGTCTCATGACTTGGTTAGAAAGCACTTAGACCTATATACCATCTTTGGTTCGCTATCATCGCAAGTTTATGGAAACGCCGGCTGGATCTATTTTCTCATTCCGATCATTTGCTTGAGGTCAGACATTTCTCTTTTCTGGCCCTAAGAAAGAACGGGCAATCGACAATTCCTAAACACATACACCCTATTCTACATCGGCAGTTTATCGTCGGAGGTCTTCTTCCAGAAATTACAGACTGTCACTATCGCAAGTTTTGACTACAAGTAAGCAAAAGCAAGGTTACAGTATCAGTTAGCTTTTCGTTTCTAGTGCTATCGTGACCGCTAACCTACCATTAAACGTAAAATAGTCTTCCACCCCGGCCAAACAGTCGTGTCCTGTAATTACCTGACGGGCTGATGCTGATAGTTGTACATGTATATATGTACACAGACACGGCAGGATATACTAGAAACGAGCGAGCTATACGCCTATGGAGAGATTATGTTGCGCTGAAAAGAAAATAGCCTTTGCGGGGGAGACACACCTTGCTAGAAGAGATTTCAAGTAAGCAACGAAGCTTTGTTTCCGCTGGGAGCCAGGCTGGGCTTTGTTGTTTCAGGTCTTGCGCGTTCTTAAGTTCCTCCCCGCTCTATAGACGCAGTAGATTAAGTGATGGAAGCAGACCATACTTACTGTACTAGTTAGAAGATTCTTGTAGAAACAGAGTAATAGCTTCCAGTGCAACTGTGTACCGTACCACTTTATAGACATGCCCATAAGAAATGAAGAAAGGACTTGATTTCTGTGGTTCCATCGGTCGTGCTGTCGAGATGCTATTAGCTACCTAGTACTTGGCATCGTTACCTTGACAGCTGCCCGTCACCCTAGGCTCAGGGCCGAGATAAACGCCAAAAGGCTACAGGACCCGATGGACGAAGGGCATTGATTATCCCGTGTTGCGCTGCCACGCTTCATATTGTCAGCTGTTCCAATCGTTCTGTTTGTTGTGCCAAAGCTTTCACTTTCACTCAAACGAAGGGATAGCCGCAGTAGAAAAGACGAGTGAAAGCGAAACCAAACCCCCAAGTTCTTCCTGTCAGTGAGATTCAGTAAGATAATGAGAGAAGCATTGGTCTCATAGTGCTTCCATAGCATGACCCGGATAGTGCCAGTGCATTTTCTTCCCTTTTATGTACTGATGTTTGCCCAAGCTAGTTATATGCGATGCCGTTTTGTTTGCAAAGGCTCCGCTAGCTTATTTGCTCCTTTGTAGTGCAGCGCCTCACTCGTCAGCATCATTTCACACCAAGGAAATAGTGTAGTCCGACGGCATGCTGGTGATCCAGTTCGACGGCCATTTTTTGTCTGTTTCCCTTTTGTTCTTCTTTCCGCGTAATGTGTAATGTGAAGACGGCAGTGAAGAAAAGCAAACATCCGCACAGAAAAGACCTTGCTCTAATTAGCCGCGCAAAGCTCCTCAAACACTTGTTTGGACTGGCTGGTGCTCTTTCTGTTGCTCTTGTTTTTTCTGCGCTAACAACGTATCCTGTGGCTGATCACCAAAGCCGTCGAGTCGAGCGAGACGAAAATTCGTTCAGCACGAAACAAATGCGGCAAATCCCACGTAACAGAAGAAATAAAAAGAAAGAAGGGAAGTTTGAGCCTCGAGATCGCTGCCTAGCTTTAAGAAAAGCCAGGGTCTTTCACTTTCTCGTGTGATTTCGAAACCTGAGAACTTGCTTCTTTCCTGTCGAGCCATTTGAAACATGCCGAACTAGTTCGTTGTGTTTCGAACGCCTCGACCGACAGACGGCCGATCTGGAATATTGTTCAGACTCAGCTAGTGATAGGCTACAGGCTAGTAGCGCGTTTTGTGGTCGTCACGATGTGATATCGATGGTGGCGTGTACTATCTCGTCCTTCTGGATGTGATTGCCCGGCATATTCTATTCATGGCCATACACTAGTAGGGGGGCTTTCTTTTCTATTATCTGATGGCAGGCCATACATCTTTGCTTTTTACCACTTTGTCAAGTCGGATCGGCCGGATGTTGAAAGCAATTTCAGAGTGTTGTTTCTTGTATGTAAAACCGCTACCGTCGCCAGTACAGGCCCGTCTTTGGCTGGTTTCAATTTTATAACGGCGAATTTATGCTGGTAATAACAAAGAACCGTTAGCATGATGGATGTATTTTTGTCAAAATTAAAACATCTGCCTAGGAATTTGATGCTAGAGAAGAGGCGGGGGGCTTCTCTTTCCGTCTGTCTTGCTAGCCTCTTCTCTAGTCCACTGTACACATAATCAAAATCAACAAGTTAATCAACCTGGCAGATCCGCTGGTCGTTCCTCTAAATGGACCCCCCAAGAAAGACAAATACAATGAGGAATTCCGGTGTAGTAGTAGTCGCTTAAGTGGGAGGCAGGACGCAAGCTCTCGATACTACAGCTAGAAATTAGCTTGTTAGTCAATGATGATGATGATGATGATGTTGACAATTATGATTATGATGGTTTCTTGCTAGTAGTAGTTTGAAAAGAGGTTGAACAAGCCAGAAAGCAGCGGACTTCGGTCGTGTATTAAGGCTAAAGCCTTGGTTGAGTCGCCCAAGATGGCATGAGATCGGCGTATTTATGGTGTGGTTAGTGGTTCCTCGAAGGCAGGATCTTGAAGACAAGACCTTGGAGGTATAGACCTTGAAAAAAAAAAAACCTTGAGGCAGGACGACAAGTAAATCGACATCAACAGGGCCAGGCATTCTATTCCATCATTGTCACGGTGTATGTGCAGATCAACGCTCGATGCAGGTCTAGCCCAGGAAGACTTGGTAATAGATAGTCTGGAGATGTTGGAGATGCTGGTATTTCCACCAAATGGCCCATCGCTGCTAATAAAAGCTTATGGCCTAAAAGATCCCCAGTTTTAATGGGATTATGGTTAGTGACGATAGGATGCATTTATATGGCTGGAGTTTTGATCTATTTGATATCACTAACCACATAGATACATGTATGTATTTGTACGTCGTTGGATTTGATTTAATTGATTTGGAGACAAGTAAACGATAGGGTTGGCACATACCCACAACCCTAAACGACTAAATTAGGATCGGCCATAACCCTAATATTTTTTTGTTTTTAACAAAACCTTAGATAACCTCAAAAACTAAAGCGATCAGGATGTATCGAGATATCTCGGAGTAAGCCACGACAACAAAAGATAATTGATTGCACTGTTGACAATATTCAAATATTCAACGGAGCACAACAGAACAGAATAGACCGACACGAAGATCATTGTAATAATTGGCCAGCAATCTGCTCGCCAACACATCAAAAACTCGGCTGCAATACAAAGGAGAAGTTGAGAGCCATGCATTGACGAAGAAAAAATGCCATTTCACGGCTAAACTAATAGATAGATTAAGCGCTAGTGAAGATATGCGAAATAGGAGGGCTACACAAGTAATGCTGTGCTGCCTGTAGATTGGGAGATGTGTCATCATACTATGTGTACTTGCATGTGATAGCGATAAATATTATATAGATGTAGAAGCACCATAGCTCCTAGCATGGCTCAAGCATAGGATGAAAAAAAGCGGAGTACTGTCTTAGAACCGATTTTGGTATCGATTGGGGTTAGACTAACTGGGTCAACTCTAGACTACCGAATTCCTGGGGAGAGCGTTAAAAGTGAGGCCGAAGCTCGAGTAAGGGAGAGCCTGGTTCTGGCAAATTATGTATATATAAGTACATATTTGTACTAGTTATATGTCCATTACTTGCAGTTGTACATGTTGGTATGATGGGCTAATCTAATGCCGAGGAAATTTCCCTCCGGGAGCTACGGAGGCTAACATCTCCTTTCTTGGCATTTAGCAGATATGTGATAATGCAGATGCCAGCAGACAAGACAGATCGGCAAAAAAGGCGGCATTAGCTAGAAGAAAAAGAGAAGAGAAGAGACCATCGGAATCGGGCGCAAAGACTTTGATTTCCTGATGTCAACACAGCAAGAAAAAAAATAGCATGAGCGGAAGACGTAGTAGAGAAAACTGGCGGGTTGCATTTGCTGAGTTTTCCCCTTATTGGATGGTAGTGGAGGGAGCGGAACGAATGTATAAAGATAAATAAACAACATGAAGATATTGAGGACTAAAAAGAGTCAAAGTGACACGTGTCAAGCATAGCTACCAGCCTTTTTGATTCCGATGCAATTCTGGTGGGATATTGCCTCTTGCTTTGCATGCTCTTTCCTGTTGGGACTTATGTCGTGCAAGCGTTCACGGCAGCTGCTGCGGCCGGTTGAGCGGGACACTATCCTAGGGAAACTGCATGGATGACTAAGCAGGAACTAGCAGACCAAGAAGGCCGAGAGACCACAAAAACTTGGCATCTTGGTTCGAGATAACGTAGAATTGAAGATGCCAATAGAACAGAAAAGCAGCTCAAGTAGGCCAACTTCTAAGCTTCTCATGAGTACGATTTTGCGGAATCAAATACACGGCAATGCTGAGAAAAAAGCTTTAAGAACGGCGCCATCAGGGGCCTGATAAGATTAGCCTCCGAATTCACTATATGTAAAGACTATCTACAAATACATTGTATTAGCTTAATATCTTGCCTGACGGGCTTTGGCGGCACCTGCGCAGACGAGCCAATAAACAACCGTAGAGAAATTATAAAGCAAGTCCTAAATGGGCCTCGAGCTGTCCGAACCGAGTTTCCAGAACCCCAGAAGTCTGTTCACCGCCCCTCTATTTCATGCTTCCTTAGGCTCCTTCAAGACCATTTCAAGCTATAGACAGGCTTAGATCGGCTAAGTAGAACTAGCAGAGATAACTAGAGCATGTTAAACTAACAGAAATCCCCGCGTTTTGCTGTGTAAGTGCGAGATTGACCGAATCTGCAAGTCTATTTTACCAAGTCAACAATACGCCCGTCTTAGGAAAGCATACGCATGGCTTGGCCTATAGCACAGCATAGCAGATATTACACAGGGGGTTGGATTGTTGTTCTTATTCGGCGCTAAGTCGTATGTACAACTAGTGTAGGTAGCCATAAAGTCCGTCACTAATGCCGTATATAAAGAAGACGAGACCGCCACTGGATGCTTCCGTTCTCTTTCTCTTTCCCTTCACCACCACATCCAATATCGTCAACCCTCACCACCTTTAAATCTAGCTTTTTTTTGCTTCGGCATATCCCAACCTTATTTCTATCTATCCTCTTCTGGTTGTAGACACTTGCTCTTGAGCGTTCTCAACCTTTCCCCCTCATCTTCCAGAACTACTCGGCTGAACCGATCGAGGATTGTTGACCTCGATCACCCCGCCGCAACCACGTTCTCCAACCTCCTTAACTCGTAAGCTAGTCCCGGAACTAAGCCGCCATGGCAACTATCGTGACTGCCGTACTGACTATTCTCCCTAGGTTGCACCACCCGTTCGCAGGAGCCCGTTGCTCTTCACCTGCCGGGGCAGCGGACTCTCCCTTCTTCAGATAAGGGAACCCAGACTTACCACTCCTCTCCCCTCCCCCCCACTCCTTCTCTATCCCCCGCTTCCCGCCCACCTCGTCGTACGACCATCCCCTCACAATGGCTCCTACTGCTGAGATCGGCTCGGGCTCCGCGAACGGAACCCTGCACTCCTCCCCCTCTTCTTTTCACAAAGACCTCTTCGAGGTCATCTCTCCCAACGTCGTGTACACCGACAATGAAATCCGCTCCAAGTACACTTATCGCACCACCTTGGTGAGCAAGGACGCCACGTCCGGCAAGTATATCGCCAAGCCCAGCGAGACTGTGTACGACTTCAAGGTCGACCGCAAGATCCCCAAGCTTGGTGTTATGCTGGTCGGCTGGGGCGGCAACAACGGCACGACTGTTACCGCCGGCATCCTGGCCAACAAGCATGGACTCGAATGGGACACGCGCGAAGGCCACCAGGCTGCCAACTACTATGGCTCCGTCATGATGGGCTCGACCATCAAGCTTGGTGCTGACGCTGAAACCAACAAGGACGTCAACATTCCCTTCCATGACATCCTTCCCATGGTCCACCCCAATGACTTTGTTCTTGGTGGTTGGGACATCAGTGGCATGAACCTGGCTGATGCCATGGATCGCGCCCAGGTTCTGGAGCCGACGCTGAAGCAGCTGGTCCGTAAGGAAATGGCTGCTATGAAGCCTCTGCCTAGCATCTACTATCCCGACTTCATCGCTGCTAACCAGGAAGACCGCGCTGATAACGTCCTGGTTGGAACTAAGGCCTGCTCTGAGCACGTTGAAAAGCTCCGTCAAGACATCCGGTATGTGCTCTATACATCGAAAGAGAACCGTTATATAGAATAGACGCTAACAATCTATCTTTTTGCTATAGTGACTTCAAGGCGGCCAACGATCTCGACAAGGTTGTCGTCCTTTGGACTGCCAACACTGAACGTTATGCCGAGATCATCCCCGGTGTGAACGACACTGCCGACAATCTGCTCCAGGCTATTGCCGACGGCCACGAAGAGGTCGCCCCATCGACTGTCTTCGCCGTTGCCTGCATTCAGGAACAGGTTCCGTTCATCAATGGGTCGCCTCAGAACACCTTCGTTCCAGGCGCCATGGAGCTAGCCGAGCGCCATAAGAGCTTCGTCGGCGGTGACGACTTCAAGTCTGGTCAGACCAAGATGAAGTCTGCCCTAGTCGACTTCCTGATTAGCGCTGGTATCAAGCTGACCTCGATTGCCTCGTACAACCACCTGGGCAACAACGATGGCAAGAACCTCAGCTCGCAGAAGCAATTCCGCAGCAAGGAGATTAGCAAGTCTAACGTCGTTGACGACATGGTCGAGGCCAACAGCGTGCTGTACAAGCCTGGTGAGCACCCGGATCACACCGTGGTCATCAAGTACATGCCTGCCGTCGGTGATAACAAGCGTGCCCTAGATGAGTACTACGCTGAGATCTTCATGGGCGGCCACCAGACAATCTCCCTGTTCAACGTGTGCGAGGACTCGCTCCTGGCTTCACCGCTGATCATCGACCTGGTTCTTGTTGCTGAGATGATGACTCGTATCCAGTGGAAGACTGCTGGCGATTCTGCTGGCTTCAAGCACTTCCACTCTGTGCTTAGCGTGCTTAGCTACATGCTCAAGGCGCCTCTGACCCCACCCGGAACTCCTGTCGTTAATGCTCTGGCTAAGCAGCGCTCAGCTCTGATCAACATTTTCCGTGCCTGTGTTGGTCTGGAGCCCGAGTCGGAGATGACCCTGGAGCACAAGCTGTTCTAGATATCGTCGTTGTTAAGCCAGCCTAAGAACGGTCTTCTGTATGTGAGGAACAGGGGACTTGTCTGTCTGGAGCACAACACGATATTCTAGGCGGATGCTGGTCAATAAAACCCTCACACGGTCTCGCTATTCAACATAATGAGCCGTGTTTGATACTATCTATCTTTTCTTTCGTGATCAGCTGTTAGAATTAGCTGCTGATTCCTTTTTTCTGATTATGTCTTTCTTTGGATCAATAATTGACCACCTTAACTGTTTTGCTCTTCAAATCTGATATTTTCTTGAAATGTGACCAATGTTGTAATATGTAAGTGCGTGTCAGTATGTATCATTGGATTGTTGTAGTAATGAATATGGAGTAACTAGTGGGCAAGTTCCATATTAGGAAATGAGAATCCATTTTAATTCCATTCTTGTCCATTAGTCAAAGATATTTTGCAGTTATGAGAAATGCTGGCTTTTAGTTATTATGGCTGCTACCTTGTGTAAGTTGTAGATCTATGCTTTGATATATATGTATACGTATAAATAGAGATTTGATGAGATATTATAGTGATTGATTATGCTTCAACCACTGCGTCAGCTGCAGAGTCATCTGCCTCTTGATTAGCCAAGAAGTCCATAACTTTTTTGCGCAAGCTTCCAACAGTGTACAGAAGCTTGTGTTGTTCTTCCTCAGTGACATCCGGAGCCTCGACCTCAACTTCGGCATCAATAAAATCATCCGAGCTGACTTCCCACTGAGTCCTACATTCAGACTTAGACAACCTGACAATACCGGCGCCATCGACAGAAATAAGAGCATGAGTGTATCCATTGGTAAGAGTGATGCCAAGAGGGTTTCCAGGGAGAGGAAGATGACAGTCGGCTATGAGGTCGTTGCCGTGCAGGGTGAATACGAATACTGCTGGGATGCTGTGTGATAGTTAGTAATTGATGTATATCGATGAGGAATATCGAGACGATGAATTAGACTTACCCTTCGCAGATGACAAGGAATTCACTTTCAGTAACGACAATTTTCGAGACTGCGAACTTGCTGAGATCAAAATTTTCCTTCATGGGACCCAAGATATCCGTACGGCCTAGCAGGGAACCATGCTCCCAATCCCAGACAAAGAGTTCTGAATCACCACCACCAGAAACCAAGATTTCTGGTCTGTTTCGATCTATAGCAAGGGCACTAACAAACTCTTTATGGCCCAGACAAAAGCCCTCGATAACATACGCATGTGGCGGTGCACGAGACACACGGATATGCTCATCACGATCAGCCGTGATGATATATTCGCGCCCACCAGCTTTAGCCACCAAAACATCCGTCAACATCGATACATGACCTAGCACTAAGGTATGCTCAAAGGTTGGGGCATCCGGCGCATCGGTAGCACGACGTTCCTCTTCTAACTGCTTCTGCCGTTCGGCAATGTGGCGCTTTTGCGCTTCTAGGGCACGTAAGTTGCCCACGGAGTGGACGGTCTGCTCGGTTGCTGCGGGTGTCTCGCGCTTGTGCTTTACGGCGAGCGTCATGGTTGGTCCATTGACTACCAACTCGCTGGGAATGAGCGGTAGTGCGTAGACGTCGCCGAACTTGTCGGCGCAGATAATAGTGCGCTGACGCTGAGCCAGAGAGATACCACTGGGACGCTTAGGCATAGCTCTACGATATGGCAGGAAAAAGAATAGTTAGTTGAAATTCGCAGGTCTTACTAGGTTCGTTTACTTACCGTCTGCTAACTTCTACAAGCTTGCCTAGACCGTCGTGTTCAAACACCCAAAGGGTCTTGTCGTGGCCAGATACTGCGATTACGTGCTTATCATCATCCGTCACGGTTATCAAGGTGATGATCGGCTGTTCGTACTTGGCAGCGGCCTGACCCTTCTTCTTCTTGCCCTTCTTTTCGGCCACCGCAACAGTTGGCGCAACAAGCTCTCCATCCTGTGCCGGCTTCGCCTCCGTCTCGGCCTCCTTCAACTCAGGCACCTCTGTCTTTTGGCGCTTTGTCGAGCGCTCCTCAACCGCCTCAACTGGTTCTTGCACAATCTCCTCCCCCATCTCATTGGCATTGCGCTTGGCTCCGGCATTCTCTGCGGCGGCAATCTTGAGTTGGTCTGGGTGCGTCCATGTTGAGAGCGGAGGGCCGCCACTTGCACGAAAGACACGATCTGACCGCCGCGCGCAGCAAAGGCAGTCTCGGATATCTGCGAAGAGTCGAGATAACTGTAAGAAAGCTTCTTTTTATGTTGGTCGGTCATGGCGAAATAGTTGTATGGTCGATATCAAGCCGACTATATTGAATCTCACTGAGGCTTCATCGCCCTTTGAAAATCTTAACTTGACGTTGCCCATGGACCCACGTTTGTGCTATGACCACCCTACAGGTGTCTCTTTATGACATTTAAAATGGATACTATCCACTTTGGGACTAGCATTGTGAAAGCCCTAATGCTTATGGTTGAACAGCCCACATTTTGGCTCATGAGATGATTTGCCGGTGTTCTACCGAGCTGCTTGCCCACAGGAAAAAATAAACTGGGGTCCCGCAGCAGAAACTGCATGTCTGGGAGTAGAGTTGGGTAAAAAATAATATCAGCGTAGCTGGAGAAGGAAATTCTCTCTCTTGACAAAACTATCACCAACTTTCAATTCTCTTTTTTTCTACCTTTTCTTTGCCCTTAAACATCCTACCTTCAGGTTTATAAATTAAGAAGAAATGGGGGGCAAGACTTCTAACAAGGCCGGCTACTTCGACAAGCTCAAGGGCTTGCTCGAGGAGTACAGCTCCATCTTCATCGTCTCCGTTGACAATGTCTCGTCTCAGCAGATGCACGAGATCCGTCAGTCTCTGCGCGGTGAGGGTGTCGTTCTGATGGGCAAGAACACCATGGTAAGAAGCGATTTTCCAGAATTTGAGTGATATACGAATCCACTAACAATCATACTTTACACAGGTTCGCCGTGCTCTGCGTGGCTTCATCCTCGACTCCCCCGAGTACGAGCGCCTGCTGCCCTTCATCAAGGGTAACGTCGGTTTCGTCTTCACTAACTCCGACCTGAAGGAGATCCGTGACAAGATTCTGTCTAACCGTGTCGCTGCCCCTGCTCGTGCTGGTGCCGTCGCTCCCGTCGATGTGTGGATTCCCGCTGGCAACACCGGTATGGAGCCCGGCAAGACCTCTTTCTTCCAGGCTCTGGGTGTCCCCACCAAGATTGCCCGTGGTACCATTGAAATTACCGCTGACCTGAAGCTGATTGAGGCTAACAACAAGGTCGGTCCTTCCGAGGCCACCCTGCTGAACATGCTGAACATCTCTCCCTTCACCTACGGTCTGGGTGTCGTGCAGGTCTACGACAACGGCAACACCTTCCCCGCCTCTGTCCTGGACATTAGCGAGGAGCAGCTGCTGAAGACTCTGACCTCCACCATCACCACCATTGCCACCATCTCTCTGGCTCTGTCTTACCCCACTCTGGCTTCCGTCACCCACTCCCTTATCAACTCCTACAAGAACGTTCTGGCTGTCGCCGTTTCCACCGAGTACAGCTGGTCCGCCATCGAGGAGCTCAAGGACCGCATTGCCAACCCCGAGGCTTACGCTTCCGCTGGCCCTGCCGCCGGTGCTTCCACCGAGGCTGCCGCTGAGACCAAGGCCGAGGAGAAGGCTGAGTCTGAGGAAGAGGGCTCTGATGATGACATGGGCTTCGGTCTTTTCGACTAAATGCGCCAAAACTCGCCACCGTTGCTTAACGACGCTTGCTGAAGCTGCTACAAAATCGCGGTGTTGGATGGAATATTTCAAACCACTTATTCGATTTATGGTCGAGACTCACGGATTCTGAAAAAGGATGCATTGATGACGATATATTGTTGAACGGGTGACTCTATGGAATTTGGACTCGGTTTCTTTTTTGAAGAGCTCATGGTCTTCTAGACGACATTATGGTAAGTTCTTGTTCTTCTCCCTCTCTTTTCCCTTCTTCCCTTATATGCTCTTGGATGATTATAAAACGTAAATCAAGAGCTTTTTAACCCTGAATTACATTTGATGACTCTTTACATCACCACCCTATGACTTGAGCTTAGCCCTTTCACATTATTTTCTTTTCTGAACCAAAAAAAATTGAGAGTACTTTGCTAACGTTTCAAACCCGTTAAAAAGATGAACAGTAATGCAACTAGTCTAGCGACTAAAAATAAATGAAAAAAGCTTATAAAACTTAAAACAAATTCCTTTCTCGTTATTGTGAACATGACTTGCGATCTCCTTCTAAGTTGGATGATTGTCTATGAAACATATCATGCTAAATGTTACATTTTGTATGGCTTGTTAGATCTATGAATACGCGGCTATTTTACATCTATGTTACACGATATATTGATTCCCATCCTAGATACGTACATCAGATATTAGGGTTTATCCCTTTCTGGATCAATATATCTCTAGCCGTATCAATAGCCAATTGAGGTAACCCTGCCACCATCGCGACTTTGAGAGCGTGACTTTGTCGATTCACTCCCTGCCTCAGCTTATGGATATAAACAAATCCGCCGTCTTCATCTTCATCCACATCTGTACAATACATCTCAATAATGCCGTCTTTAGTACGTGACTCGCCATTAACATCACCTTCTAGCACAACTAGATTGTCGTTTCTCGCTAGATCCGCCACACCATGGAAATGTGTCGCAAATAGTGTCCGGGATCGATTTACTATAGCTAAATGCTTTAGACTTGCATACGCGACAGCCATTCCATCCTCTGGCGTTGTGCCACGGCCAATCTCGTCCATGATGACAAACGAGCGTTCCGTAGCACGGCCTAAGATATGTGCTGTTTCTAGCATCTCCACCATGAACGTGCTCTGGTCACGGTAAAGGTTATCCGCTGAACCAACTCGACTGAAGATGGCGTCAACGATGCCTAGCTTGGCTCTAGCGGCCGGTACAAAGCAGCCTACCTGAGCGAGGATCGTGATGAGAGCATTTTGACGGAGAAAAGTGCTCTTACCGCCCATGTTTGGGCCAGTGATGAACCACACGCGACCATGTCTATGATCCGACTCATCTTTGTTGCCACCTAAGAAACAGTCGTTGCGAGTGAAGGTGCGGCCTTGGTCGATTAACCCTACGGCAACGGTGGGATGACGTCCTCCAACAATACTAGTTGTCGTAGACGTATTTAGCACTGGCCGTACTAAGTTTTGTTCTGATGCTAGAGATGCAACGACGTAGCAATGTCGAGTTCGTCAAGAACTTGAGCATTGCCACGGATCTCGATGAGATTAGTGATGACCTTGGTGCGCAGTGAAGCTAGAAAATTGCGCTCTTCACGACGGATTCCGCTGCGAGTCGCGTCTACCTTCATACCTAGTCTTGTCCATTCTGGCACATAGAATGACTGCGTGGTACGACTAGAGCGCAGAATACGAGCTTCATTGGTAGTGTCCTCTTCCGCAGAGATAGATGCCATCACAAGGCGGGCAGCATTGAAATCTTTGCCTTTGATGTGGCAGATATGGCCTAGGCCAGCAACCCATTTCAAAGTGAGGGATTGGGCGGCATAGCGATTTCGGAGCTCACGTTCTAATGCGTCCTTCTGCTCCTTGAGATCATCCAGCTCGGAATGCAGCCGTTTTAGTGCTGCGCTAGCTTTGGGTTTTAGCACCCAAATTTCATTGTCCTCGCCATAAACATCACGTAGAGATATAACCTTGACTTTCTTGGCGGCTGCAGCTATTTTGGTAGCAGCCTTGGCGGTAGATTCCAAAGATTCCTGCAATGGTGCTGTTATATCGCCATTGTTTCTAGTCTCTGTCGACATAACCTCTTGGGCGAGAGCCATCATTTCTTCTTCTACTGATTTTTCAAGAATCTGTTGGTCTGTCAACTTGGCTTCATCAATGGCATCATGAATCTGACGAGCCAATTTGAGTGGTGCCCGCAGTGAAAGACGAGATAATAACCTATTGATAGCTTCGTAGTGTGGAGAGCTTTTGGCGCCTTTTGCTAATAGATTGGAGATCTCTTCGGTGACGATGATAGTGGAGGCAATCTCTACAAAGTCATTGGTTCCTCCACGACCCATGGCAAACTTTTGGACAGTGCGTTGGGAATCATGTGTGCGTTTGAGAAGAATGACAAGTTTATCTCGAAGCTCTTTATCTTCGAAGAATAAAGACACCAAGTTTTGGCGGTTGTCAATCTCTAAGAGATCCGTTGAAGGTGATGCTATTGTAAGTGGTTAGTACTACTGGAGACGTTGTTTTGTGATTAGGTAATATTTTCTTACTGAGCCATGTACTGAGTAAGCGAGATCCGCTATTTGTTACTGTCTTCCTGATTGCATGAAGAAGACTGCCTTTAAGTGCCGAGTCACGCATGGTTTTGGTGATTTCTAGTGACCTTAGGCTATTCTTGTCAATGGCCATAACTTGGCTAGTTCCTTCTCTTTGTGGCACCTGTAGTTTCATTGCAGTGCCCTGCAGCCTTTCGTCTACGTATTGAAGCAGGAGACCCCCAGCATTAATCTCAGGATCAGTAAACTTGGAAGCACTGGCCGTAGAGATAGCAGACTCCAACATGGGTTCCCAAGATTTAAGATCTTGTAGATTAGCGCACTTCGTATAAGATATGGAATGTCGTTCTTCTTGGAGGATAGAGTGGATAGCGGATTTGACTATGGTGGAAACAGATGGAGTCACAATAGTGCCATCATTTTCTGCAGTGTCTTGGTTAGTTTCGTCCGGCAAGGAGGATACCGGCGTTAAGTTAGGTACTATTTGCTGTGTTAGAGCAAGAGATTGATCTAATACAATCTCACTCGGATTGACACGGGATAGAATCGAAGACAGGGATGCGAGGTCTGTCGACTGCGTACGAAAGTGGCCTGTTGAGAGATCCAACCATGCGAGTCCCAAAGATGTTGGTGCGGCAGCAAGATTAGATGCCTTTGCATCAAGATCTGCATTTCTATGACCTTCTGGGTCAGTAGTCAAGACATGTGTAGTAGCAATAACAGTAGTAGTGCTAGTATTGGATTCTAATGAGCCGCAGAGTTTGTCTCCTAAGACAGCAGCAACGACAGGTGTAGTAACGTCGTTTCCATCATTTGCAGCACTGACCGGCTTATGCTGTCGATCTTGCCTAGTTTGCGGGGGAATGGCAGGCGATGCTGCAACATGGATGGCCAAAACATAATTGTTGGTGAGCGGGTCAATGAAGTCCTCATCAATGAGCGTTCCCGGGGTCACGATACGGGCGACTCTACGGTCATGCATCATGGAAGTCTTGGCCCGCTCAAGATCGGAGAGAGGAAATTCCTCGGCGATGGCTACATGCCGTCCGAGATCCTGGACTAAGATTTTGAGATAGCGTTCTAGCTGGAAGAAGGGAAAACCGGCCTAATCATTTGATCCGCACGAGAGAGAGAGAGCGAGTGGTTAGTCTCAGTTGATCTAATGGCCATGGGGACAGGCTACAGTGGCAATAAGAGGCTCGGCTAGTTCCATATGTCATGACGGAGCGGGGAATGGGAAAGATGATGAGATGACGAGAAAAGGTGTTGGCTGTGTCGACACGAGGTTGTAACTGAAGAGGGAAGGATGGCGTGTATCGATAGATAGTGATATCGTTCCAGGCCGATATAAGCCAGCGCAGGACCGACCAACCAAAAAATGCCCAAAAGGCCACAGGGGCAAAACTAATGACATGACAATCAGGGCAAGGTGCAATATCACCAAATTGGGACATATATGCACTGTTAAACTTACCATGGCGATGGGCCCGACTTGTGTCTTTTTCTGGGAAACTTTGAGGTTCAGCAAGGGACCTAACTCTGAGGCATGGTGCAAGTACAACTCATAGAAGCCGCCGACTCGCGTGAGCAGAGCGCAGTTGGCGAACTTTTGCATATTGAGATGGGCTTGCTTGATGACAGTCGGATAGTCTGGCACATTGTCGTCCTGTAGCGCCTTTTTGGTTTCCTGTTTTTGTAGTGCCGCGGCAGAGAGAGCGCGTTTCTTGCGCGGCTTCTTCTCTTTCGTGGCACTGCTGAGGCCACTATCGGCAGATGTCGTGTAAGACGTGCCGTCCTCGCACATGCTATTGTTTACATTGTCGTCCCCTACGGCAGCATCATCGTCCTCGATAGTGTCTTTGGCTGGAGACTGTGGGGGATCGAGACGTCCTTGGGGCAGATCGGCCATGTTCAGCGTAAACCTGACTCTGGACTTCGATTTTGTAGCATAGTGCCGCCGAGCATTGTTTGGCAACCTTCGGAAGTTTGCCGAGACTGACACCACTGGCGTTATTGCTGACGCTGGCTTTAGCGCACGACTAATCTGTGCATAATGTTGCGTACTCTGATGGTGATATTGACGATGCTGCGAGCATAAGCAGAAGCACATCTGATGTATCCGCTGTATCTGATGACGGTGCCATGGTCTCAAACCGGACCGCCAGCTGCCAACTACCATGGCCAGATCAATGGTGTCACGAGAGCAGAGGGAGAAGGAAGAGAGAAAGAAGGGAGGAGGGGGGGGGTGTTTGTTTCGTGACTGATTAGGTTGATAAAAGGAATGATGCTTAGAAACAGTAATAATGACCAATTATGGATAGACACGAGCTACCGATTAAACGACGCCCGTAGAGCCGATGAAGACGTAAGTCTGAAGAGAGCTAATGATAAAAATATGGCTTAGAATAGCAACATGTAGCGTTGTTGTCATCGCTAGTTCGTGAGCCCAATGTTGAAGATTGTCCGACTATGAGCCGACGGGCTTGTTGCCCTACAAGCTCTTACTAGACGCTTGCTTCTGTAATAGGAAGCCGTTCTTAGAATGCAGCTTTGCCTGGGATTTTCCGTAGTGAGGTCGGTACTTGTTGTTTTTTGACTGCTTCATATTTGACTTTTGTGAATTTGTCTTCGTTCACGAAAGATGACCTTAAAAGTGGAGCCATATCCATTTCTGATTGAGATGCTAACTATGGAGCGGGCCGCCTTGCATCATATAGATTGTTTACATTTTGGCCATTGCCAACATTGTTATCATGATAGTTCGGCATCACAATGGCCCAATTGCGATGTGACAGAATCTACCGAGCATAAATGAGGCCGAAATGATATCAACTTTTGCTTTGCCGTACTTTACAAAGCGAATATGCCTGAAGCTCTATCACCATACATGGCTGATATACATACATACTTACTATGTCTCGATGTCCAATGTAAACTACGGCCATAGGCCCCCCCCGGAGACATGTGGTGATAGATAATCGTACAATTCATACATGATACGCAGCAGGCATCACTCCATCATTAGTAAATACTTGTCTTTGAGTTATGCGAATGCCGTTGTTAGATTGATGTTTGCTTTATATCTATGTATATTATACTTGCTGGTCCGCATAGTGGAGCTCGGCCCAATATCAAGCGGCATTAGCTTCGCAAAATAGTAGTACCCTGTAATCGGTGTAAGGGCACAGCGAGACTGCCATATCATCAGTAGGGGTAGGAAACACATGAATTACCTAGAACAGAGCCACCCCTATGGCCTGGATCATTGGCATTTCCCTAGTAAATAGCCTCTATGCTGCTTATCTGCTACACCGCACACTTTGCCCCTAGCACGTATATGCACGCCATCACCGCTCGATGCCGAGACAGTGTCATAGATCTTAAGTATAGAGGCTAAGTATAGAGGCGGATTGTTTGTTGTTCCAAGAGAGAAACGAATAGACACACGCCTGTACACATACAGATATATGAAGAGAGAAGAGACAAGTTTTGAGCGGTGTATATGTTAACAGAAGACTTTAGAGACGCAGTTCAATGGAGTGCATATTCTGATTTGCTGACATACTACCCAATATACACAACCACAAGCGATACAAGGCGGAACTACAACTAGGCGCTCCATTAAGTTGCCCGGCCGAGTGAGCATGGAGTCAAGAGCAAGACAAACAGCGCAGACTAGCGACCAGGAAAGGTGTAGGATGAACTCGTCGATGCTACAACCATAGAAATTTGTTATTATCAACAGAGCAAGGCGAGCCTCCTGTTGCAGGATGCAAACAAACCGGGAAACTTGTTACTACTGTTAATTAGCGAGAAGAGAAAAACAAAAGAAAAAACATGGAGGCCAAGAGAACAGAAAACAAGGCAGGCAGACAAGACGAGGGGAGAAGAGAAGGAGAGGGTCTCAACTAAATTAGGGAACATGCATAGCAGGGCCGGCAAACCGAAAAAGACGGCAGACAAGCGCTCGAAATGGCACGATGGCAATCAATCCCAGGGCCCAATTGACAAAGAGATGGGTCGATGGAGGTGCTGTAGGAAGACTTCGATTTGCTGGGGCCTTAGAAGGGGCCACGCGTGACGCAGAAGGGAAATGTTTATTTTATGAACAACTAACTAATACATGCAATTGTATGCTGTTTTCCTCTTGTAATTGTTACTTATAGCCGGACATATAACTTGTATTGTACAGTAATTAACCCGATTTGTCATCGAGATCGCGGGATAGAAAATTTGGTGTTGAAAGTACAATTATATAGATAAGATTCTGCTTTTTATACCAGTCAACATTGCCATTTCCATCAAAACAACAAACTCCTGGAATATACGTTGATGTAGGAAATTTTGATTGAGGAAGCGAGGCTGCCTTCAATTCGAACCTGGAAGATACTCCCGAGACAAAATCCAACAAAATCAGCCGGATGAGGCGTGCCGCATTGTAAATCCAGGAAAAAAAAAATGACACGAGGAGAAAACTGATACGTCGCCATCAGGGCGACGTTGACTGTTTCTGCTTAAGGATAATATGTATATGTATTTCTGATAACGGAGATGTTGCTTGGTATTGTTGTTGAGGTTGTCATTTTTGGTTCCAACTACAATTACTACTGCAACTCTTGTAACCTGAATCTCCAACTGTGACTCGCCGAATATTCCGACATACACATACACGCATATGAATATATGCAGTGACTGACTTGACTTGAGCACGAGTAGAGATGACTAGGAGCTGTGTCACAACCATCACAGCCCAACTACGGTGGGTTTTGATGTATTTTGTCATGTCAGTCTCGATGGGACGAAGGCGAAGACATTCGGAGTGAGATTCATAACAAAAAATATTACCAATAGCAAATACATGCTAGAAAACAATAGCAAATAGTAAGCCCAAAGTCTAGAAGGTGGTCTCTGGCCTGGTCATGGCGTGACACCACGATAAATCACCAGCATCAATACATAATTAATACCTTTGTTTTCTAGCGAACCGCAGAGCCCGGCCTCTTTTTCTCCCATTAGCATCGCAGTTTTGCCTAATACGGTAATATTTACTTTCTTCTTCACTGTCTTTTTTTCAAACAGCAGAATCCTGGCCCTAAGAACAGCCCCCTTCCCCCATCTACATATATACTCATATATTTACAGCTAAAAATCGCCACACAGTAGACAGAAATACTGTATTCCCGCTGCAGTTTCAGTAGTAGACGCCCCTGGGGTTCACTAGACCTATAGAAGATCTTACAGGGCATCCGAGAAATGGAAGTACATGTATCACAAAGTACATCTTGAATGTCTAAATATCCATGCATCATATATCTTGGTAGTGTTGTGTTGCAGCTGGTATTATTGCATATTTTGAATGCAATCGTTACCGCAATTTCTCCCATGTTGCCTAATGGGCTGTCAAAACTTGTAGTACACGGTGGTATATGGCATTGTGTTATAATCATAGACTTATATAGTCATCTAGATCAACGTCATTCTCAGGTTGTCTGGATTTCTAATCTGACTAAGATGCTGTAGCCGCGTCCATCTTGATGTTATAGTAGTTAGCTACTAGCGTCACTCATGACCTACTTTTCAAAATTATCAATACTGTTGTTCTACTTAACAGTTGTGTGTCAGGGGATAGAAGTGGGCTGCGTTGGTTTAGTTTAATTGCCTCTGGACCACTCATCAGAGCATCTTCGTCCAAGTTTCCATAATATAAGAGCAACGAACTCAGGTGGAGATATACTTACATGCATGGTTGGTTGTCTTTGTGTGTATCCCTCGTCTAAATTCCCGGCAGACGTGATCATGGAATCATGGATCGACTTTCTCCCAAAGAAGGAAACACTCATACATGTAGCAGAAGATAGCAAACAAGACCGAACCATAAAATAGGAAGAGACCATGGAAATTAACTGTAAACAGTAAAAAAGAAGTTTCCGATCTGATGATATAGACTGGTTATCAGAACCAGTCTAGGGAAATCCAGAATGTTGGCTTTCTCCTAGCACATAGCCAAACTTTGAGGTGTATTAGTGATGTACATACTCGGGAATGCTGTTCGCCGCTATCTGTCCATTGTCAAGATATTGGAGATAGGCGTGAAGAAATTATTGGCGCAATAAATATCCCCAAGTTGGACAATGTCTCTGAATAAGCCGACAACATGGTACTATATTTGGGCACAATGGTGTCGGCATGCATTGTTTTTCTTGATCTTAGTCCAGCTTTAGTTTGTCTCGTCAAGCCACCACGAGGCGTTATCTCATCACATCACAATGCTTCCCGACTTGCTTATCTTGATCTTAGCTTCTTGAGGCCCATGTATTTTATGTATTAGGTAGCCGGAGCGAAGAAAAAAGAATATGCAAGAAAAGGCCTGGAACAGCTTCCCATGGCGGAAAATTCTGCGTACAAAATTAATCATGTACATATGACGCAAAAAGGAAAAGCGTATATCGGAACTTATCGCGCATATATCCACAGCTTTTGGCATCAAATAAGCACATCGCATGTTAGGCTAGCCCGATCAGGAAGCATCTTATTCGCAATTAAAAACCCCAAGTAGTTGTAGTTGTAGTAGATTTGCTTCAATAGTCTACTTACCTGGCTTTCACATTACATTAGACAGATCAAGGCGTATGTGTATACTAATATACTAACATATATGACCATCCCCGTGATCTACAAATACAACAGTTGAGCTCTATTTTAGGAAGTACAAAAGTTTGGATCTCCTTCGACGTATGTTTGATATTCATAAGGATGGTACTAGTGGTGGCATATATAATGACCCAGGACAAACCACTTAATTAACTTTAGCACAACCAGCAACTAATTGGTGCTAAGACTTAGCATAGCCAGAGTAGCCAGCTATAGCAGACATTCCGTATTCAATACGAACTGGAGCAACATACTGAACACAGCTCCTATTATTACTTCCAATAATATGCGGCCTATTTGCCTAGTGTGATAGAAGACGGGCTGACCTTGCAAAGATACAAACAGAAGGCTATCACTAAGGCTTATATCCGAACGAGCGAGCCGAGTGCTGCAAGCCAAGCAGATATATGAGTATATATAGCAATGAACTTGAGCTTAGTAACAGTTCACTACGGAACAGCCAAGAAAGGTATAACAAGATGGGCCAGGCCTATAGATACACGGAACAAGCTTTAGTCCGGATGACTGATAAATCAGATAAATACTTTTATATGCATTCACACACGCCCCCTACTTAGACGTCGACTGCCGCATCATTCTGACAAGAGAACGTACGAAAAGCATCAGAAATCGATAGGACATCTGGCCAATACTCGGATAGTCTTGATATTACCAACACTGTATTGAGAAGTGGCGGTCGCTACTTCACAACTAGTGAGTAGATAGGAGACGGAAGTAATCGAGCCTTATCCGTGCCGTGAATACCCATATCTATAGCTGTAGGATATTATACGTGATGATGGAAAGTTTCGGTGGTGTTGAAAGTATACGATCAAGAATTTGTATATACAAAAGCTGAATATCATACGAAGAGAAAACTTGTTGTTAAATAACAACATACTTCATGTATCATGAATTATAAAGATTCGTTAATGTCCCATTTAGAGTGTTTCATTCTCTCAGTGCTGCTTTATAATGCAGTCGTTCCGATTAGGAAATGCAAGAAGCACAAAATGGCATCAGAATGTTTCCAAAACGGGTACTCGGAGACAGGGTAGAAAAATCGGGAAAAAAAGCCAAGAGGATTTTCATGTTTTTTTTGTCATTATTTTTTTCCCAACTACATACAACGTTTATTTGTTGAAACGGCCAGATGATAGAACGATAATTAAGGGAAGGAAGCAGCGGAGAGGAGAACTGAGAACAAAAGCACGTGCCCTGTCGAATAACAAGACCGAAAAGCTGGAGCAAAATGGCATGGAGTAATTACTGGTCTGAACATGAAAAAAGAAAAAGTAAAAGGCAGTTACGTCGTGTTGCGGCTATAATGATGACATTTTATGCCATAGTCAGATTCTTTTAGAGAATGGCGTTTATGAGTCCTCCGTTAGTCTTCCGCCTTCTCTACACAATAGACGCCCAATGAGCCCCGTCCGAAAAGAGAAAGAAAAAAAAAATGATAAAGTAATTAATGTTCATTTAGCTTCCCTGCAACAAGAAAGAAATGCAGAAACAAGGTTAGAAAGGCGCGGTGTCAGCGTGGAACCCAGTGCAACTCGCCAACAGAATCGCACGGCCCGCGCCCCACTTATCATCGGTCGATTTGAACCACACCTCAGCCCACTTTGACGACGTCGTTTGGTATTATCACCAGACAAACATTAAACTTGTTCTTGCTCAGATTATGGGGGCAACAGAGGAGGGGGGAACTGCCTTTTGACGCTGTCTTTGCAGTTACTGTTTTGGCGCCAGCAGATTTTTCTTTCATTTGGTGCACTGTATAGAAGAATTAAAAAATAAAATAAAAAGAAGAAGGAAAAATAACAACAAATGTTGACAGGGCGTTTGGCTGACTATTATTTATCATTTTTCTATACTGGCCGAGCCAGCTAGTCCTGTATAGGAGCTTGTATAGGAGTTTGTATGGTTAGCTTGTATGGGAGGTGTTCTCGACCAGAGCCCGAGCATTCTTCTGGCTTTGTCTGTGCGATCAGCAGTCGGCCGACCTCGCCCCATGTTGTCTCTACCCATTACCCAGAGCCTTCCAGTGCTGTAATTTGCACGACAAGGCAGAGAGAACAAGAGAAATGATAGCACTCTAAAAAGCCACGACGATGTCCCTCCCCTTCTCCTACACACATGTGTTGTGTTGTCTATGTACGGTGCTCGTCTTGTGACCCTCATGTTTCTAGTAAACGATATCCTGCACACAGAAACACATCCTGTGGCCCTTCTCTGGCGATTCTCTTCTGATTAGTCTGCTATAATCAGTCTCCTAGTCCCGGATAGCCCTCTGATCCGGTTTTGGGTGCTGGAATATGCCCCTGGTGTTTCCTGTTGGCTTAATCTTGCAGCCAGCGTGACCAGGCCTAAAAAAGTGAATAAATAAATAAAAACTTTGGAAATAACAGGAAGTTACCGAAAGCTGTACTGATATATTGGAACTTGTTAGTCTGTATCATTATCGCATTCATCTACTTGAATTATTCCTCATTTATTTTATTATATTTTTTTTCGTTCCTTTTCTGTGATTCATTGCCATGTTATTCGCTAAACTGGCCACCCCTCGCATCCGTTATTTGTTCACATTTTATCGCATCTAGAATTTATTCCTCGATCTACTGATAACTAATAAGAGAGTGTGTGTGCTGGCCCAGGGGGGGGGGGCGTTCTTCTAGCATTACTACTCTAGTTAATAATTATTCCATTATTCAAAGCTCCGTTTTTTATCCTTCTACAGATATAGCAGTCGTTGGATCTTCTAAAGCCCAGCTGATTTTGCTCCCTCTCGACCTCTCATCTCGCGTTTCTATGAACCACATCATACCATGCCAGTCCCCGGCCCACGGTGGTGTGTATAAGCTATTTTTTGTTCAGACACTAATCCCATCTTGTGCCAAAAGCGGTGTTTTCCATACTAGGATACTAGGGGCCTCTCCATCAACATCGTTCCAGCTGCAGTTGTTGGCCAGCCCAGGTGGCATTGGCACTGGCCTCTCAGTCTGCTCTGCCTTGCTTTACTTTGCTTCGATTTGTGTTTCTTTGCCTGCTTTCTACCTTTGTGCCGCTTTTCTCTGCTGAGCCTGGATTTGGCTCGGAAGACAGACCCTGCTGCCAAACAACCAACCATTTGACTACATATCGCTGTTCCGTCATCCGTTCTCCATACGTCGTACTTAAGACCTTACAGCCCTCGTCCATTTGTTGGTGCTTGGCCTGCCTTACATCTCGACGTTTCTTCTTTCTTTCTTCCATCTTATCCCGTCTATACTCTCTCATCTCCCATCTGCTCGTCTACATCAGACTAGTTCCAATCTAGTATCTCCATCGCACAGCGTTACCTACTTATACGACGTCTCATCATCTACTCGCCTCCTCGTTACTACAGACACATTGATCCCGCCCATGCTTTTCTATCCGAACACAGAAACACAGCACACTGCATTCTCTTGGTCGACACTTGACCTCTGAGTGCCCTCGATTGCAGAATCTCTGCTGTTTCTGCTATTGTCGCAGCTACAACCACCATACCATCTTGCCCTGATATACTGAGACTAGTCCGGTTTCCTTGTGGTATCACGCATGCTGTGCTCCCTCTTGTGCAGGAACACACTCTATCTACCGCTTTCTTGCCTACTTTACGACAAGCGTTATCCTATTGCCTGATAGGATATTCTTATTTTTTTTTGTCTATCAGACCTGAGCCACTGTTCAGATCCGCCGACAACAAGCTTTGCTGTGCTGCCCTTGTTGCACTGTCAGAGCCTCTTTGACTCTTTATTTCCATTGGCCTTCGATTGCCTCTCGCCTTTTCAACTTGAATGTCTTTTCCCTCGATGATGCACAGATTCGACTTTATGACACCGGTGACACCGCCACCGGACAACCACGCCTTTATTAACAAGCCCTCTATCGCCACATCTGCCAACATCTTCAACGCCTCGACTTCTACTTTGAATCCATCCTCTATCAACCACACTGCCATTGCTGCCGCAGCTATGATGCCGCAGAGCCGACCAACACTGAAGCGCAAGGCTTCCGCTGAACTTCATAGTCCTTCAGCGCCGCAACAGCCTCTACCGCCCAAGAACTCGACTGCGGGAATTGCTCGAAATCCTCTCGCGGCGTTTGTAGCCATGGGCATGATCCCCAGTGTTGACATGAACGCCAACATTAACAACGCTACAAATTCTAGTACTATGACAGCTCCCATCAACACTTCCGGGGCTTTCTTTTCTCACCCCAGCAACATGAGCTCTTCATCTACATCTGCTCAGTCTTCTTCGGCAGCAACTGCCACTGCTGCTTCTACCGCTGCCACTAGTGCTAGCGTAACTTCTCCACTCCTCAGCTCTTCTATCCCAGGCCCAACAACCGACGGCACTGCTACTACCGCCGGCCCTATGCCTGCCACACCATCTATGACCGGCTTCCCGCCCGACGTCGATGCCGCCAAGTACACCGCTATGGTGTCGCGTATTGCTTCTTACTATCAACAGCGCTGCCAAGCTATTGCTAACTTCCAGCACCAAAAGTGCCAGGCCTGGGCTACAGTACAACGCCAGAAGTGTCAGGAAACCATGCAGGCTGCCATGTTAGTTGTAGCATGGTATGTCCGCGATCGTATTCAGCGCCGCCGCAGAAAGCAGAAGAGACGTTTCCGCACTGGTCTCAAGACACTCGACGGCAAGACCAACGCGTCAGGCGCACGCATGGCCGGCGCTGGCATCTCGAAGCCAACTCGGAGCGAGACCATTAGCCGCTGGATTGTCAATGTCCCCGAAGAAACATTATCGCCTAACTCCATGGCCATGGATAAGACAAAGGATCACGATGAGCAGATATTCGATATGGATGCAGAGATCCCGCTCGATCGTGACGGCAAGTTGCTCGAAGTTGCGGATAATCTGATCCGTAGTCAATACCGTAAGCTGGAAGTCCCACTACTAGGTCTACTCTCGTTTGACGAGAGTGACGCTGAGAGTGAAGAAGAAGACATGTCCAGCAATGAACTCGAGGACGAAGAGGAAGAGGATGGTGACGACGATGAAGAGTACGAAGACGACGACGAAGATGATTTGGAGGAGGAGTTGGAATTAGAGCTTGCTGCCGAGAAGAGAGCTAAAGAAGCTCAAAAGACCCAGGCCCAGGTACAAGTCTCATGATAACGAAACGACCTTTACATCTTCTGCACCCATTGTCAGCCACTGTTGACCTTGTTTTTTGTTCCCATTTCATTTTCTATCCCTTTTTCACGACCTTTGCATATGACCTCTTTGTTTCTAGCGCCTTCACATCACCTCACTTGCATCTCCACATCACAGTATCGACTTGTCTCTGTCATATCCTAGTATCTCTATGTTTACTACTATTTTTCTTTATTCGCGTTTTATCACGGGCACTCTGGCGGCTCTACTCTAATTCATTTCATGTCTGTCCTTTTATTCGGCTCGGTTGTCTTCTTATCTTTGTTGTTGGCTCCTTTCCCCAAATCTCTATGATATTGTTGGTTTTGCACTTTACCCGCGTTTCCTTTTTCTTGTTTGACCACAAAGAACTCTTGAGTCTGTCGTATCTCTTTCTTTCTAAATCTTTTATTGGAGGGTGGTTTTTTGTTCTATCAATGCCCTGACACGGCATCTATCTAGTTTATTGCCCGACAAAGCTTGGCAAGTTCTCTGTAACAGCTTCTCTTTTTGTTCACACTATTTGTACGGATATTTTCCGTACTATCATGGTTGTTTTCACGCATTTGCGTTCTATTCTTTATTGTCCTGAATATATATACTAGTTTAACATGTCACAATATCGTCTCAATTCAATCAATCCGTGAAACAAGCGAAAAATAATAAGAAAAAAAACTCAAAAATTATCACAATATTTTTTATGTAGCAACACTAATGCATACACTCAAGCAAGTGGTGTATAGTAATCTACAAAATATTGCATTAACTAACCAACACTACGCACGCTGCGACCATCTTGAGGGCAAGTGGCAGGCTGATGAACTGATGAGCACATGGCTTTGTGGTTTTTTGGTGATACGTCCATGCTAGCAGAGACGACAAGCAAAGGCTGTTTTTGTCTTTTTGTTTTCCCTTCCCTTTCTTTCCACCCATCCAACATGCCCCTGAGATAACTTCTTTGGTACTCTCTAGATTACTACCATGCATAGTTGTTGTATGTATGTATGTATGTATGTACTGTATGTGTCCAGCTCAAGTCGTAGTCGCATAATAGCTGTACTGTGTTTCCAGCTTTGGCCTTCTTTAGTTACGCACAGGCAACAGTCATTTTTGAAGCCACACTTTACTCAATTATACTTGGTAGAGTTGAATTATAGTGTCGTGTTTTCCTCAAAGAGAAAAAAAAGAAAAGAAAAAAAGCTTCTCTCGCTTCTGTACTAGCAAAAAAGCAACGATAAGAGAATATGATGAGTATTTCTGACAAATATGATTGGCCGTATAAAAAGACTATGATAAGGTTCCCCTCACCGAGAGTTGCATATTTGCTAGCTGAATCTCGAGTTCATACTTTACTCCACGATAGTCTTCACCGCTTTTACAAACAACATGCAATACATGCAATACATGGTGTGTTTTTGTGTTTTCAACGACAAAACGCACTAGTCCGTCAATTTCCCCCCGCAAAGTTCGCTTGACTTTATTAAGTGTCTAGGATCAAGGGATATATCGTTTTAAAGCATGCAATCCCACTACCAATGACTTAATCTAGTAGAATGGGTAAATACTTGTAGATTTCCAAGGCTTCTTTTTATGTGACGAGGTAATTCCATAACTATTGACAGTAAGTAAATAGATCTTATAATTGCTCAGTTTACATAATTGTGCTAAACATTAGCCGTCCCTTCAGTCAATATTGTTGGTGATGGTTTTGTCCCACTAGGGTTTATAGGGTTGATACGACTTGATGGAGTTCTTTCAATATAGTGTTTACTCCGAATAGTAAACATTCGATGCCTACCCCAAATAAATGCAACACAGTCTCATACTTTATAGTAGCTTCCACGCTCTATCACTGTATGTTTCTACGTTTCTACTGTACACATGAAGAACATTATTCATGCATTATACAGCACGTGAACAATTTAGGGAGCTTTCTCCAGAAATGCAGCTTCCCTCGCCCATTTCCTGTTGTATCAGAAAAAAGAATTCGTGTACGCAAGTGGCTGACGATTAGCACCCTGGAGAAAGCGGTATTACTCCAAAAGCGCAGCTGCAGCTTCCCGTGCCGATGCCAGCCAGCTCTAATTCCTTATCCTTTATCTGGAGCTTCTCCCTCTAAGCTTGTATCTTCTGTTTATTTTCTAGTTTCACATGAATTGGTCTAGCTTGTTTTTTTGTTTGAAATTATCAACTCAAGGCGGGATATATCTCTAATCTTTATCGTTATTTGGACCTTCCTGACTTGATTTGACTTGCCGGAAACTGCTGTTTTGACGGCCGTCACGCCACAACCGGGCTGTATCGAGATCTTGCAATTTCAGCCATAGCTCGACTTTGATCATCTCATCATACCATTTACGCAAACGACGTCATCGATGCTTTCGATTGGTGCTCACCAGACCTAGTATTCAGACCACACCTTCCATTACTGACACTTTGTCACTATCACGAGACCACTAGAGACCATCCGCAAACATGGGAAGTGGCTGTCGCGCAACACCTGGGGGTTATCCAGAGCTTGCTGTGCGGCCCGTTGGCCAGCGTATCAGCGGCATTTACCGTGATCGGATTGCTCAATTCACGGCATCAGGCCAATGGGAGAATCACAATCTCAAGTCGTAAGTTAAACTGGTGCTTGCTTGAAGATAGTGGCAACATCTAACATTTCATCATTTCCCAGGGTTATGTACGAAGGCCAGGCGTCCGGAGATCCACACGTGAAGCTCTGGGTTTGGCACGCCCCCGACCAGGACCGTCCGACGTTCAAACATGCGACCGCCCAGAAGTTCGAGCCCACAAACGTGGGTGCTAGCTTCGGCCCCTCGTGGTCTACCCACTGGTTCAAAGTTGAGCTCACCGTGCCAAAGGAGCTTAGAGACAAAGAACATCTCGAGTTTCACTGGGATGGCCACAACGAGGGCATGGTGTGGTCTGAGTCTGGTGAACCCCAGCAAGGTCTGACTGGTAACGATGAGCGTGTCGAATGGATATTCCCCAAGGAGTACCGTGATGGGAAACCACACGTGTTCTACGTCGAGATGGCCTGCAACGGCATGTTCGGAAATGCGCCGGGTGGTGACTCGATCCAGCCTCCGGACCCGAACCGCTACTTCCAACTCACCAAGGCTGATATCGTTGCTGTCAACCTACAAGCACGTGGCTTGTGGATGGATATCTGGATTATCGGAGATGCAGCTCGCGAGTTTCCTGGAGAAACTTGGCAGCAGCACAAGGCGATGGACGTTTGTACCAACATAATCAACGCCTTTGATAAGAATGATCTTAAATCTCTCGACAAGTGTCGCAAGATTGCTCAGGAGTACCTCGGCACATTGGTCGATTCTTCGGATGTCTACTTTACCGATGAAACCCCCCCAGGTGTTCGGTATTGGCCATTGCCACATTGATAGCTGCTGGCTATGGCCTGGGCCGAGACAAAGCGCAAGGTTGCTCGATCTTGGACCAACCAGTGCAACTTGATGGAGAGATACCCGGAGCTCAACTTTGCGTGCTCCCAGGCTCAGCAGTATAAATGGTTGGAACAGAACTACCCGTCAGTCTTTTCCCGGGTCAAGGAGAAGGTTGACGACGGGCGCTTCCACCCCATTGGTGGTAGTTGGGTTGAGCACGATACCAATATGCCAAGTGGAGAGGCTCTGAGTCGCCAGTTCATATATGGCCAGCGATACTTTGAGAGTCGGTTTGGTGCTCGTTGCAAGACGTTTTGGCTGCCTGACACCTTTGGCTATTCCGGGCAGATCCCTCAACTGTGCCGACTGGCAGACATGAACCGCTTCCTGACCCAGAAGTTGAGCTGGAACAACATTAACAAGTTCCCTCACACTACATTCAACTGGGTTGCCCTTGACGGATCACAAGTTATATGCCACATGCCTCCTGCCGAAACATACACTGCTGAAGCTCACTTCGGCGACGTCAAGCGGAGTGAATCTCAGCACAAGTCTATGGATCAAGATCCTACCTCTCTTCTCGTCTTTGGAAAGGGTGATGGTGGCGGTGGTCCAACCTGGCAGCATATTGAGAAGCTTCGCCGCTGCCGTGGCCTTTCTGACCAAGTTGGCTTGCTCCCTAGAGTCAAGATGGGCAATTCTGTAGACGATTTCTTCGATAAGCTACAGGAGAAGGCTACCAGCTTCGTCACCTGGTACGGCGAGCTGTACTTTGAGCTGCACCGTGGAACGTACACCACACAGGCCAACAACAAGAAAAACAACCGCAGAGCTGAGGCTTTGATGCGTGATGTTGAGCTTTTGGCCACCTATGCCTCTCTCAAAGAGGGTGTGTCCTACGAATATCCCAAGAAGGATATTGATTTCATGTGGGAGGCTATTCTGCTTTGCCAGTTCCACGACTGTCTTCCTGGTAGCTCTATTGAAATGTGCTACGACGATTCGGATGAAATCTACGCTCAAGTTTTCGAACGTGGTGAAGCTCTACTCGAAAAGATCTATTCTACCCTAGATCTCAAGAACTCGTCTACCAAGAATGAGTCTTCTTTGTACGCCATCAACACTCTTCCTTGGTCTCGGACACATATCGTCGATATCTCAGAGTCTGAAGCTGGTGTGGCATCGGGCTCCGGCAGCCTTCTTAGCATCAGTCCCGTATCTGAAATAACATCGAGCGACTTTGGTGTTTCAGTAGAACAAACTGACGTGAACACTTTCCAGCTTAAGAACAGCCAGTACAAGGTTGTTGTCAAGGGCGGAGTGATCACATCGCTCTACGATATCCAGAACGACCGCGAGGTTATCGAGCCGGGCGAAAAGGCTAATCAGTACGTCGTCTTTGACGACAAGCCTCTGTACTGGCAAGCTTGGGATGTTGAAGTATACCATCTTGATTCTCGTAAGGAACTGCCTGCTGGCGAGACTACCATATTCGAGGCGAAGCCACATCGTGTCACCGTAGCCACCACTATCCAAATCAGCGACAAGAGCTCTATCACGAGCTACATTAGTCTCTCGGCGATTGTTGGCGATGAACAGACGGCTGTTGTTTGCCGGGCCGAGGTTGATTGGCATGAGAGCATGACTTTCCTCAAGGTTGAATTCCCAGTGACCGTTCGCAACACTGAGGCTTCGTACGAAACGGCCTACGGCATCACACGTCGTCCCACACACTACAATACTAGGTAAGATACTCAGCCTACATCAATATCTTTTGCATAAACCGTTTATACTGACATATTCATGATAGCTGGGATATGGCCAAGTTTGAAGTTTGCTGCCACCGCTTTGCCGATCTGTCCGAGGCTAACTTCGGTGTTTCTATCCTCAACGATTCCAAGTACGGCTTTGCCACTGTTGGCAACCTGATGCGTCTTTCACTTCTTAGATCGCCAAAGGCCCCTGACGCGCATGCAGATATGGGCCACCATTCTATCACCTGGGCCATCTTACCGCACAAGGGACCTCTAGGTGCATCGACCGTACGTGCTGCTTTTGAACTCAACAGTCCTCTCCATGTTGTGCAACGCACAGAACAAGATGCTCAGGCAATGAGTATCTCGAAGCATCCCGTCCAGTTGGTTGGTGATGACTCTCTCGTTCTCGACTGTGTCAAGAGAGGCGAGGATGACGAGGATATTAGTGTGGGAGAGCTGCCGACGCGAAAGGGCAAGAGCGTGATTATTCGTGTGTATGAAAGTCTAGGCGGTCATTCTCGGGCTACTGTTAACACGATCTGGCCTATCAAGTCGGCACAGAAGACTAACTTGCTGGAAGACAAGATTGCGTCTGTGGAAACACTGTCGGAATCGTCATTCCCTATTAGTCTGCGTCCATTCGAGGTGGCTACGTATCGTATTGAGGTATAAGCATAGTATCAGCCCAAACAATGTGGGTTTTCTTGAGTCATAAATATGAATTTACATGTAGTTATGTGAAATTACCAATTTTTGAAAATATGGAAATAAAGATGTTATGGATGTTTAAAATCACCAACAAAAAACTATGCATGCTATCTGTAAGTTATCAAGATTTTCGAAAAAGACCATCAAATAAGAAAAAAAAAAACACCAATAAAATACATCGTCAATATGAACTTTCACGAAGAACAAAAGGAAAATTGTTCAAAATTACAGCTTTTTTTTTCTTTTTTTTGTTTAGTCAGACACAACATCTACAGCATCTTCGACTAAACGAATCAACTCGTTGATGTCTGGTCGATCAGCGGGTTCCAAAGACAAACATTTGCGTACTATATCCTTGATAGGTTCAGAGACAACGATATCGGACTTTGGACCAGCGACGCCGCTCGCAGCGTCTTGCTGAGCCTTTTTCAAGTTAGCCGCAGTTCCTTGACGCTTCACGCTGGCCGGGCCTTCGTCGGGGAAACGCCAGTCGCCGCCGAGGACACATAGACTCAGTGAGCCGCCAGTCTCGTCAGAGCGGGCTTCGAAGGGGGATTTGCCGACGAGGCAGGCGTACAAGGTGCAGCCGAGGGACCAGATGTCAACTTTGGTGTCGATGACAGTGCCGGTGTGTACGTCGAATAGTTCGGGGGCACGGTAGGGCATGGTGCAGTGTTCGGCGGCCGTGTCTTGTACGGCGATGGCCTGTGAGTGGGAGGTGACGGGAAGTGGCGAGGGAGCGACGGAGCCGAGGTCCATGAGAATCGGACTGGTGCCGGAGTCGTCTATCATGATGTTGCCGGGCTTGATATCGCGATGTGCAAATGATGTGGTGTTGCCTAGTGCTGCTGACGAGGAGGCACCCATTAGTGGCCGTTGCTGGGCCGTCTCGTAGTCTCCGTCGGGGGCACTGGCAGCGCTGGATGCTGTCTTGGTCGAGGTTCCCTTGCGTTTATTGCCGTTGTTTTTGCGTAGTGGCTTGCCGGTTTCTGGATCGTCAGAGTCGGAGTCGGAAAGGTCCTCGTCCGCCTCGTTTCCCATGCGCATACGCTCAATGGGTCGCGCCGCACTACTGCTGTTGCCTGCGCCTTTGTACTGATGCATGGCTTTGAGAGCTCGGCATACACCGAGGAAGAGAACCATGAGCTGGCGTTCTGGGAACTGCGTGCCGTTGACGAGGTTTGCGTTGATCATGTCTTGCAGATTGCCGCGCTTGTAGTATGGTAGAAGTACGTAGACGGTCTTGCCCTCTTCGCCGCCGCCACGCTCGGTCGCAATGCTATAGTCGATGCTGTGGATGATGCCGGGCGTGCCGGCAAAAGCCCGATAGGCTTCGACTTCCTTCATGGCTAGCGCGACAGACTCGGCGCCGAACGGACAGCGGATCTTCTTGAGAGCGAAGACCTCTTCGTTGGAGATGTCTTGCACGAGATAGACGTAGGAGAAACCGCCCTTTAATTAAAGCAAAGATATGTCAGTGGCTACAATGTACGTAGAGACAGAGAAATAGTAATGAGCGCTTACCTCGCCGAGAAGTCGCATGATCTTTAATCTCCTGTTGTTGATCTTCAGCGTTGGTGATCCGGCGAAGCAACTGAAGCAGCCGCCGAACGAAGCAACGAGATCCAATATGGCATGCGCCATGGTGTTTGAAATGGCCGGAGAATTGGCTGTCTTTCTAGATGTGTAGTGATTATAGGCAAATGGATAGATATGCGAGGGCTTTGGCAACAATTGGAAGCAGTTTTGAGCCGTTTGTTATGGAAGATGGTGAAGCAATCGAATGGATCGGACGCCTTAGCAGTGGGTGGTCTGGAGGTTATATATATGTGGTGATCGTGGAACGATTGTCTGGTTTCCTCAGCCAGATAATCGGTCATGCAAAGCAATTGTCGAAATAAAAATACAAATAATCACTATTCGAAACAAAAAAGACAGAAAAAAAGCTCCCAAAACAAAACAAAACATCAAATACGGCCTTGGTCTTTGTTAGCTCTAAGACGTAAGAAATAAAGCTGTCGGCTACTGTGTATACTGTACATTCGTACGCCCATTCGATAGTGCCTGCGTTTAGAAGCTCAAACAGGTGCTCAAAGAACGTGTTGAAACTACACTAAACGTGGCCTAGCAGCCCCGCTTTAATGGGCGGAGCTGCGCTCTGATTCGTCACTAGCCACTGATGGGCTTGGTCTACAGAGTTTGGCTGACTTAATTGCTCGATGGCTTAACAGAAAGCTTGAGAAATAGATGCTGCTATGTAGTAAAGGCGTTGGTTTCTTAGCAAAGGAAGATGGAATGGCATTGGAAGCGTTGTGTCTTATATTCAATCGCTTAAATTACTAAACAGACTAGATATACGCTGTTCACACTGTACCCCAAAGCGAGTAGTACGAGCAGCACTCTCTGTCTGTATACTTATGGCCAGTCGGCTATTTATCGGAGTAATACGGCAACCAACCAACGCAATTGGATTTCGGAGCGAACTATCGTGAAGATCGAGAAAGAAAGCCTAGAAGTAATTCCCAATCGCCTTCACTTTTGCAAGCTCCATTGACTCAATCCACGATATTCAAAATGGCCTCCAAAGCTGTGGCCAAAGCCGTTGCTGGCGGTGTCGTGGATATTTCCCAGGTACGCTGCGATTCCTCCTTCGTTCAGCTCAGGACTTATTCCCGCCTAAGCCATTCTCCGCAAGATGCCCCATCACGACTCTAGGAAGCCCTTGGTCGCCTCTAGTTTAGCTAGCGCGGTCCAGGTCCAATTGGTCAATTTGCCTGGGTTATATACTATCTACAAGCATCTGATCACGATCAGAGCCGGCCATAATTATCAGTGAAGCTAATAAATCCGGGTTCCTTGCCATGTACAGAAATACACCCTCCAGTCGACGGGCATCTGGGAGACCATCCGTCGCTTCTTTGCCGTTGACCCTAACCGATCCAATGGTGTGCCGCTAAACCCGCTGAACCGTCTACCGGCCCCCGGTTCCATCGACCCTACCACTTACCACGACCCCGTGACCTACCCGGCTGGCGACATTGCCGGAAACCCGTACTGGAAGCGTGATCATCGCCGCAGCTACCCGCAGCTTAGCGTCGTCACACAGCCTAACGTTGTTAGTCTGCTGACTGTCGGCAGCGCTGCCGCACCCAAGACCGAGCTGATTGGTGAGGCTGGCGAGAAGGCCCTGGTCGCGGCGGTGGAGCAGGGCAAGGGCGGAATTGCGGCGTTTATGGAGAAGAACGTGGATGTCGCCGCCAAAGACGTCTTCATCAACGGTCTCCCGCCGACGCCTAGCGGTACAAGCCTGACGGAGGGCAAATGGGATGTTTATAACTACAAGGTTGCCGAGAACTCCTACCCGCACCGGTAAGTCCATGTGAACAGTATCAGCGGCGATCAATAAGCCTGTGATATCATACAATCGACTATTTGATATCTAACAATTTTTTGTTTTTTAGTTACCAAGTTCGGTCTTTCCAATAGATGGTACGCTGAATCAATCGTTGGACAGTGATGCCCAAGTACAGACGCCAGCCCTTTGATATGCGCAGCAGGCAACGCTCAACACCAGGCTTTCTCTCTCAATCATGTAGCTCGATATCAGCCGACTCAGATGATGTATATATATATTTATATTTCCGCATTACTTCCTCTATATGTCAAAGGTGTGAATATATGTCATGTACCTTGTGTCCCAATTAAACGGCACTGTTCGTATACGTTTTGTATCACAGAAGCGCTCGGCGGTCTTCTTATATTCTATGCGGTATCCCAAAGATCCAAGCCCAAACTCCCAACGCCGCGCTTACTATCCCTGACACGTAAAACAATAAAAAACAAAAAATCGCCCTTTAGGAAGTAGGCGCCTGAGGTCCTCCGCGCGGCTTTTCTGCGATGATCCGGTCAATAATCTTGGCCTTTCCCTGGGCGCGCTTGAAGCGGTCGTCGAAATCGTTTACAGCCTCGTCGGTATTATCCGTAGACAGTGTTTCCGGTTCCATGAGATCGTACAGTGCCAGGACATTCTTCTCTAACCGAGGATTTTGAGCGACCGGCGGAAGATACTTTTGCTTTTCCGATGAAGAAGAAGAAGAAGAGGGGATACGATTGCCAAGAACGACGGCTTTACTAAATAGACGGCCGCTCTCGAGGAATTTGTCGAAGCCGTTGGTCATGCCAAAGGTGCGGCCTTCCACTTTTCCAGCTGTGATACCGTCGGCAAAGCCCTCTTTATAGGCCTTGTCGTAGATGGCATCTTCAAGGTTGAATGTGTCTTCGAAAAGATCGTCTGACATTTTTGTGGCTAAAATGATATAGAAGTGATAAGTAAATGGTTAAAGTTCATTTTTTTGTACGACAAAGAACAAAAGAGAGTCACGGAGTCATGATTTGAAATTCACTGAATAAATGGTGGGGCTCTACTTTTACTTTAGTCAAAATTCTATGTAGGATTTCTCCACTGACAAATTCATTAATTCAGGTATTATAATGGTTTCCGTATCAGCACTATAGAAGCTCTTCTTTCATTATATACATTTCTCAGTATATCTATCGGATAACAAAGCCACCGTTAGCCGAGACGACCTGTCCAGTACACCAAGCCGAGTCCGGAGTGCACAACATGCCGACAACCCCGGCAATTTCCGAAGTGTACGCCGGCCGGCCACCCGCCGTCTTGGAATAATCCAACACAGTCTGAGAATCGATACCCGGGCGCTCACGCATCAACGGCGCAGCCTGGATAAACGGCCGAATCATATCCTTGAACTCCTCTGTATTACTCTCGTACATCGGACCCTCAACAGGACCCGGATTGACGGCATTCACCGTGCATCTTTCGGCAAGTTCTCGCGCCCACGTGCGCATCATCGCTTCCACGGCCGCCTTGGTACCGCCATACACGCTCTGGCCGAGGAAGCCGCAGCTACTACTGACCGAAGATAGGTTGACGATGCGCCCGCTACGGTCTGTGGGCAAGTATGGCACAGCGGCCTGTACGAGCAGTAGCGGACCGAGCACGTTGACGGCATAGCTGAACTGGAAGTCTTCGACTGTGACGTCCTCAATGCGGTTGTTACGGGCTACGCCAGCGTTGTTGATTAGAATATCAATCTGGAATTTACCCGTGGCGGAAGTAAAAGCTTCTTTAGTCTTGTCGATGAGGATCTTGGGGCCCGTTGGGGTACCGACGTCGGACTGGATGATCACAGCCTTGATGTTATATGTCTTGGCTAGATTGTCCGCGTGAGCTTGGGCACCAGCTTGAGACGAGGCGGATGTATAGCCGAGAACAACATTGGCACCCTTTGAAGCTAGATTCTCGGCAATGGCAGCGCCAATTCCTATATCATCATTGTTAGTAGAGAGCCTATTAGTGATATCGCAGTCTTGTACCTACCGCGAGAACCGCCGGTAATCACGGCAAGTTTTCCCTCCAGGACGCGAGACATGTTGTAATTAATGTATGTAAGAAGACAAGATGTGTATATATGATGAATCTTCTTATAAGGTCATCTATTATGCTATTTGGAGGCTTATTTTGAGGCTCAAGATGTACCAAAGAATGATAACGGCAAAACCACCTGCTTAGAATATACACGGGAGCTTGTTATTTATATTTATAGTATATGCTCCAAATATAGAGACGAGAAGTTCCTATCTTTGTCATATCTCTTCTACCTGCAAGAAGGCCCCGCTTCGTTTGCCGCTGTATTGCGACTTGCTCTTCCGAAGTAGTTTCTAGTTCTCACTTCTTGCGCGCCAATGGGAAGCCAGAAGCGCAAGCGATGTTCCATGCATCAATTAAGACTACCTTTGCGGTTTTTGGCTGTATTTACGAGATATGAATCCATATATGCAGAAAATATTTGTTTATGATAAGATCGCTACTACGAAAATATCATACTACGTTACGGCAATAACTGCTTCTCGTCGAGAACCTTGAGAGTCGTGATGATGCACTGGTAAAATCTTAGGGTTCAAAGGTCAAGTTAGCTAACCTTGCAGCTACCAAAACCTGCTAAAGTGAAATTGAACCACCCCACCATAGAATGGATAGAGCCTTATGTAGAATGATCCATTACTGCCCCCCACCATTTTGGATAGCCTTGCCATCGTCCAATAAAACAAAACTGACGACATTGACGAACTCATAAAATTTGGCTAGTGATATCTCTCCACCCCTCGAACCACCAATCGACAAACCCCAAAGCCAAAAAAGACCGTCTAAACATGGATATCCGCGTGCTTAAAGTATCGGATGTGCCGCTCATCCAGCATGCCAACATCGAGAACCTGCCCGAAAACTACTTCCTCAAGTACCATTTATACCACGCCCTATCATGGCCACAGCTCAGTTTTGTAGCCGTTGATGTTGCGCGCCCGAAGAAGACGCCGTATGATTACCCACACATTGTCGGCTACGTGTTGGCCAAGATGGAGGAAGAGCCAGCAGACGGCATCAAGCATGGCCACATCACCAGTTTGTCTGTCATGCGCACACACCGCAGATTGGGAATTGCTGAGAAGCTGATGCGCCAGAGTCGTAAGTGTTCCTATATCTCAAACAAGAAGCCATTGATGTCTATCCGCTTTGTGCTAGACTCAAGAGAACTCGTCTGGCCTAAAACAACCTCAAAAAGACCACGTAGAACAAAGCTAACTTCGTCTCTTCTCACTACAGAACAAGCCATGGTCGAAACCTTTGGCGCCGAATACGTCTCTCTACACGTCCGTGTATCCAACAAGGCTGCTATCCACCTGTACCGCGAAACCCTCGGTTTCAAGACCGACAAGGTCGAGGCCAAGTACTACGCCGACGGCGAAGATGCCTTTAGTATGCGTCTGGAACTCAAGTACATTCGTGAAAAGATTGAAGAGGAGGAGGCGTTAGACGAAGGTGAACCTGTCGGTGATATCGGCCGTGCCGCTGACGCAGCGGACGATAAGCGTCAAGCTAAGGCTGACTCTAAATCAGCAGGTGTAGAAGATTTGGTTGAAAAGGTATCAGCTATTTAGATTATGGGTAATTTTACCCAAAAACAAAAATAACACAAGAATGAACCGGGTTCTTTTTCATATTGGGTTTGTTTGGCGAAAGTAAGCTAGACTTCATATCAAATATCCGTCAATATCAAAAACAAAGAGAAAATCAAGATATACCAATCACCATGTACTAATAGCATTTCCATCTACCATATCTTATACACAATGGACAGATTCAGCAAGACGCAGTTCTTTCAAGATTGTTATGACCCTTTTACATAGGAGAGATTTGAAGCGTTCAGTTTACAATGGTAGACTATATGAAAATATATCACTATCTGTCTATGTCATTACTTCCCTAATCCAGATTAAACATATGGAATTCGAAGCGATTTCCCTTTTGGACCTATCCCAACTATATCAATATCGTATCGTATAGTCCACCTCTTTTGGCATTAGTCCTTTTCAGATTTTACATATTTCTTTGATGCTATACCGAGTTCACTTCGAAGGTGACATTAATTCGAATGTGTCTCTCTCATTTTTCATCACCTCTCTTTTTTCTAAGTCTACCACAAGTGGAATTCAACATCCTCAGCCTTGTAGTGTTCCATGATCAAACTGCTCAGATGGTTTTGGCAGTGAGCGCCACTATACAAAAATGTTAATATTCAGAATATCAGTGAGATGATTCTCACGGGTCACTTACAGGTTACTAATATACATGTCGATCAACTCAGCTGGGATGACCTCCGTTAACGGCTGGCGGACAATGATATTATCGCAGACGAGCGAACCGTCTTCAAAGGCCACAGCATTCGATGGGTCCGCCCACTCTACCAACGCATTTTCGTCAAAGGGGCTATCTGGGCTGAGCTGGTAGATACCACCTAGAACTACAACGGGCCGGCCGTAATCTTTGGCAGCTTGTGCAACAGCACCAGTGCCAGCATCCAGAATGGCATTTCCGTTGGCCAGGATAGCGCGAGCGCCAACAACCACACGGGTTACTAGTGGCATATATGTGCTCATACCCGAAGCCATGATATTAATCACGGGAATTCCTGCTTTGGTTAGTTCGCGGCGGAAGCTCTCGTAGGCTACACGCTCCTTCTTCTCGGCGCAGCTACCCATACCAACAGCACGGGATTCGTAACCGCGCGGGCCGGCCTTGCAGGCAATAAGCACGGTAAAGCGGCGTTTTGAGGCAGCCTTGGAAATGAAGCGTGTGACGACGCTAGAAGGTTCATGAACTAACACGTACTCGCCAGGGCGGATGTGCGCCTCAGCGAAGCCGGCGATTTGCTCAGCGACCTGGTCTATCTCATCCTTCATCTCTTCGATGGCGTTCATGATCTCAGAGCGTAGTGAGTCGATGTGGGCGGTTCTACCGCTGGGACCGCGCGGCGTCGAAGCACCCGAGGTCTTGGTCGGGCTAGCAAAGGCAGTGCCAGCTGGCGATGCAGACAGGATGTTGAACAGAGACTTGGGAGTGTTAAAGGAGCTAATGGCGGACATTGTTGGCTGGCGCAGCAGACGCGGGGGTGCAATGTTGCCCAGTGTCTCGTCGATAGAGATGGATGGGGCGTGGTGTGAAGAGAAAGAGGCCGGCGACGGGACCTGTTGTTGCGATGACTGGGCACTATCGTAGACATCGGAGGCGGCATCGCTAAAGCCGTCATTGTCCCGGTCTTCCTCGGCCTCGTCACGGATCACGCTGAGAACCCGGCGGACGATGTTAACAATGGAAAGTTCCTTGGGCAGGGCATCGGCAAGACGCTTGCCCACCCGGCAGATCTGGGCCATGAGCTGGTCTTCGTCAGACCATTTTGAGTACTTGACTACTTGGAAGAGTAAATGCGAGGTAGCTATGGCGCAGTCTCTAGACCCCGTGATCTGGCGTCTCTTGAATAGCCTATAAACGGAAGACGGCATGATATAACATGGTTAGACATGGTCATTGGATTTAGATAGAAACAGACTGTTTCTTGTGATATGTAGGGGTGTATTTGGTTGGGATAGGTAAACAATGCATGATGAATCAGCCAGGACAAGAGTTGCCACAATGTTGTCAGTAGGACTTACGACACCAAATTTTCAATACTAGCTTCAAGCGGGCGCGAGTTGACAAAGCGGATGAATTTACTAAGATCGGGCATATGGCCCGCGGAGTTGACAGCCATGATGGCGGATATGTGACAAGACGGCAGAAGAATAGGGTTTAAAAAGATACGCGGTGCCAATATTCAGGCGGTTATGTGGAGGAAAGAGTCCGGACAAGCAACGGGGCACAGATCTCACCGGCTTAAAGGCATGCGACTCTGAGCTGCAGGTTGATTTGATGACTACGGGTGAAGAAAAGAAGTCCAGCTATACAAAGTACATGGAGACAGAAAAAGACAAAGGCGGTGACACAGACTAAGTGCAATGTTGTCAGAAAAAAATCGGGTAGGAACGTTTGAAAACGGTAGTTCTTTTTAAGGAAAGAACAAAAAAGTGAGTGAGGAACAAGAGAAATATCGTGGTACATGTAGTCAGTTGTTGTTCTTTGTTTGCGCAGTTGCCGATCCTAGATATATAGTGGGCGGGCCCTAGAAAAAAAGTTCGAAAAAAAGCGAACATGTCAAAACCGTTAAGGAAGCTGTGAGTCAAAGATTTCTATGTGCAAATAACAACGCAAATGTCATTAAACCCTAATGTCGGCTGTCGTCATGCGCTAACCCAGCTGCAGCTTTGTTAGCTCGAGAGCTTTAAGCTTGCTTCCTGTTTTCGCATGCAATATGGGCTGACTAAGCACATTGTTCTGTGATCTGTATGTCTGTGTGTACAGCGTTACAGTTAAGCTATCAGTAGTATTTTGACAATCTAGTAGGCACACAAAGAAAATCGACTTGTCTCTGCGACTGTGTTGCCTATGATGTGATGCGTTGAAGTTAGAGTGGATGCATGCAGCAGCAACACACTAAACTAACCCTTAGCAGCATGGGTTAGCTAGCATTTTACTTGCAATGCTACAACTATCGCCCTAGCTAATCACAAGCCCGGCCCAGCCCACCTGATGGATTGACTGCTCAACGGCTATTGATATTGAAATAGCTCAATGATGATGCTGGATTGGACTAATGGTCAGCAATGTCGACTTCTCTCCACAGGAATATCCAGACAACTACTTGTGGGCGTCTAGTGGCGTGCTATTTCACATGCTTCTTCACATGCTTATCAATGGAGACGATAATTGGCGTATGCAGTAGGTAGCAGTGGTTGCTGCAGCTGCAGTTCTTGTCAAAGCGGAGGGATAGCTAGTCGGTGGTCAGATGCTATCAAAGAAGCAATTCAAACAGGAACTATGAAGACATAAGTTTTCCGCATATAAGGCACATATGTAATCTGCACGTCTGCATGAGCGCAGAACCTCTTCTCTGGGCTGACTTGGCACGAGGTTCCATTGTGAGAGTCATGTAGTTGTTCTTGACCAGCCAAGGCTATCTAAGACAGGTTAGATGCACGTCAAATGATACGGGTGTGGTATAAAAGAGGTGAGGGAGACTATAGAAGATGTGTGTGTCTTGATATGCAGGTTGGCATAGAAAGGCGACTTGGTGGTTGATAGCATAGTGCAAAATCAGGTATATCAAGGTGACATTGTCTGGCACAGCGTCTCTTGGGCATCATGTCTTCCCAAGATGAAGTATACGAGATTGATGGCATACACAAGGAAGAATAGTAACATTTCTGGGTATCGGCAATTGTGTGTAGTTGATAAAATTGGCCTTTATTTGGCTTGATCAGAAGCTAAATGCTAAATCAACAAACCACGTGAGCAAAACGGCCGGTAAATGACAGGACAGGATGTCTGAGATTCTGTAGTTTAACAAGCTACATATACAAATGTATAAAGAATCGCAGGCTTTCTCGAGCGTATCGGAACGCTGGGTCTTCATGGATAGACTGCCTGTGGCATTTGACCTATAGCATTTGGCCACCGTAGTATACATATGTATGTATGTATATTACAGGCATAATATGGCCTAGATCTAGATCCCGCCACCCCAACAAGTAGGGAACATTTGACATTGACACTTATGATCTTGCTTTTTCTTCTACTGATTTCTGTGGTTGGCAGATTAGAGAATAGCTGTACAAACATATTGTTCAAGCAATTGTCATCTTTCTGTTTATGATATTGATTCTTGACCCTCTTTGGGACTTTAAAACAGGGTGTTCAGCGTTATAATATACAGCACCTACCGCTATAATTTGTTACCACTATGCGCTGTATAATCTTAAATGTTGAGGATAGCCTAATATGTTGAGTTGAGGCCACTAAAAGAACGACCCAAAAAAAAGCAAGACGCCCAGAACAAGTGCTGTGTCGAAAATAAAGAATAAAAATAAAACTATAGTCCCGAATTCCCCTGTCCGAGACCAACAGCTTCCCTTACAGCAGCGACAAAACATAAAAAATACCGTAACTTGTAATCTGAAATTTAATCATCAAAATAAGCACGTCCAAAAAAGCACGACTGACTTTGCTTCTATAAGATCTTGTCCTAGTATCATTTTTTTTGCAACGCCATCGCACACTCGTTTCTTGCTAAGCACTCACGATCTCTATTTTTTTTTCTATTTTCTCTATACTCTCCTCTAGTTGCTGCATATACTTCCAAGCTAGATCTTGTGCTGTGGCAGAACTGGCCTTAATATTCCGGATACAGTTCCGATATCGATTCAAGTTTCGTCTTTTATAATCGCCAACCCGTCCGACTACTTACGATTGCCCGTTACCTTGGCTCATCGATCTCTCCCCGGTTGAGCCACCATCTATCTACGCCTGCTGTTGCTACCGTCCCTTATTACTCCTATCTCCCTGGGGCAGGTTGGCTGCTATCGTTCGACTGTTTTGATCTTATCCTAGACCACTCGACTCCCTCGATCTAGATCCATCTCGGCTCCCAATCATTGCCCATCGCCGCTGAATACTACGATCATCGCCATCGTTTGATATCTGACGGCAGTTTCTTCCGCCGCTCGTCTTTCATTAGTCGGGCCTCGCCCTTTCTTTCTGCCGTGTCTAGATACTGCATCTCTCGACTTTATAAACGCATCGACGCCCATATCACACCCAACAACGCCGCTATACAACTCCCTCCCTATGGCTGTGTTGCCCGAATCATGAACTCGCTCAACATTATTTCTTCGCGAGTCTCGCCGCAGAACTCTCCTGCCCCATCGCGCACGAACTCTTTTGGCTCATTAAGTCTTGTGCGGTCCATCGAAGATCTCCAGGGCCGCTCTTCTTTTGACGACACCCCCGAAGGCACGCCGCCTGCCGATTCAAGCCCCCAGCCCATCCCCCTCGATGACCCTGATACCATCTCAACCCTAGCGCAAGGCCCAAATCCACTCAGCGATCCCGATCCGCTCTTCGATCCAACCGAATCCACCCCTCTGCTCGGCGAGAAGCCGTCCGCCGCCTATCATTGGCTTTCTCTGCCTCAGCGCATCATAGCTTCCATCGTTGGTGCTTTGCGCTGGGTGCTTTCAACCCTTTTAACTCCTTTTGTTTATCTTGCGGCTATGTTCTATGATGTTGACGGCTGTTTCCGTCCCCTACTTCCATTTCGCAAATTGTTCGGCGCCCTGGGCCTAGGCTCATCTTCCTCTTCCAATCCAAAGCCGAAGACAGGCGAGAAGCAAGGCCGGCCAAGGTCAGGGACAGGCACTCAGCGCCATAGAAGGAAGCCTACGTCGTCATCTGGTTCGGCGTCAAATGCGCACAGGAACTCACTCGCCAACATGTCCTCTGACTCGGACGCGCCCGCCCCTCGACGGACCTCTCGAAGCACACGGTCTAGCGACCCCCTAACTACCGATGCCGCTAATGCTTCTGCCGCACCTGCTTCACGATCCATCAAGATTCGAGTTCAGACGAGTGACGAAGCTCTCAAAGAGCGCCGCCATAGAAAGACGGCCTCTATATCTCGTGCTAAGGGCGACAACCTCTCTGCTCCCGATATCTCTTCACAGATCAAGTCGCCAACATCGCCAGCAAGTGCAATCACTAAATATCCTCGAGCTCCCGCACCCCCACGGCCTCTAATTCCCCGGCGCCAACCCTCATATCTTAACATTGAAGGTGGACCACCACCGGAGCACCAGAAGACACTTATCCTAGATCTTGACGAAACTCTAATTCACAGCATGTCTAAGGGAAATCGACTTGGATCCGGTCACATGGTCGAGGTCCGGTTGACCACAACTTTCGTTGGTACTGGTGGCCAAACTGCTGTTGGCCCTCAGCACCCAATTCTTTACTACGTTCACAAGCGCCCACACTGTGACGACTTTCTACGAAGGGTAAGATATCTCAAAGTGCCTCCTGTGCCATCTCCTTTCCAGACGACCACTAACACTGTTGTCCTCTATAAAGATTAGTAAATGGTATAAACTAGTCGTTTTCACGGCTTCCGTTCAGGAATATGCCGATCCGGTCATTGACTGGTTAGAGTCAGAACGCAAATACTTTTCTGGTCGTTTCTACCGGCAGCATTGCTCTTTTAGACAAGGTGCCTTCATAAAGGATCTAAGTTCCGTCGAACCGGATCTAAGTAAAGTCATGATACTAGACAACAGTCCGTTAAGTTACATGTTTCATCAAGGTAGGTCAAGCAAGCAACTTCGGACGTCCTATCATCATGAAGCTATTCAGTTACTAATATAGTATGTCTCAATTATAGATAATGCCATCCCAATCCAAGGCTGGATCAATGACCCAACAGACAACGATTTGCTTCACCTCGTGCCGTTACTCGAAGGTCTACAATATGTTTCTGACGTAAGGGCATTGCTCGCTCTGCGTGGTGGTGAAGATGGACAACACATGGCCTAAATATACCAAAAAAAGAAAAGAACACAAACCAAGAAACAAACAACAACATGAAACAGCCATGTCAACGATTGATGAAGCTATGAGGCAGCGTAGAGTGCGAGAACATATATAACCCGCCTTGTTTTTTTCCTGTGTGTTCAACATACTCTTTACACTCCAATGCCATCTCTTTTCTTATTCTCTATTCCTCCACATCTATCTCTTCTTTATTTACCTATTTATTGCTATGCTATGCTATTCTATCTCTTTCTTTGTTCATTTTGGATTTACTGCATTGTTGGATCATTTGCTTTTTTCTGTCTTTTAGTTTTTGGAGGGCGGGGTCAACCACTTTTATTTCTGGTCTTTCTTTGCTTTATATCATTTTTATATTTTAGTCATGATAGGACAATATATGCCTAACTTGAGTTTTCTTTTGACAAATTTATTTTCATTCTCGTTACATGTTAATATTCATGATTTGCCTAGACATTTTATCAATTTGGTGCCTCATAGGATAGATGTAGCCACGCAGTAAATTTTATATGTATATATATCTATTGAGAGGTTGGGTTTGCTATCCAGGTTATTTAGGCGTGACTTGACAAATGCTGCATAGCGAGGTCTTCTCATACAGAAACTAGTCCTTGTTATAATACTGAATCATTATTATCATTTCTCATTATTCCCAGCTATAATAGTAAATTGCACATATACATGTGTCTTGTGATGACTTGCAGTTTCTCAACTACATTTCGAGGATACATTCTGCAATAAACCCTTACTTTGACCAAGAGACGTATAGAAATACCTGATTATCTATATGTCCGCTTTTATACCTGTTTGAATGCATACCGAATGCGGAAGCGGGAAGATCAAGCTAGGAACAACTATAATGCATATTTGCCTCCCTTGTCTGGATTAACCAGAATTGTCGTTAATTAGCTATGTCAACATAATTATACGATGTAAAGAATTGCCTGAATATTACATACATACTGTAGTGAACAAAAAAGATCACATAAATGCTTCCTTTCATAGTGACTGTATTCAAGCTGATCGCTTTGAATCCAAATGCAAATAATAATACGTTATTTTTTTCCGCTTCCGCTTCCGTTCCTCATTACGCTTCCTATTGTTCAAATTATCCCTAGAATTTCAGTCTTGTAACGTAGGGGCTCTATAGCCCAGAAACGCAGCTTTCTTTAGCTAGCTCAAGGGACTAATAGTATTAGTATATACTTTTTTGTGAAAATGGAGTCGATGGCTCAAGAAGAGAAATAAGGTTATTTTCTACTGTGCTCTCGGGTATATTTTATATCCGGCGGTCCATATAAACGGCAACACCAAAAACTTTCTCCAAGTATCTAGGAGGAAAGAGAGATGGGGAACGGAATAGTTATGTATATCATGTATAGTCATGTCATGTCTTTTGTGCCAATAAAAGGTAGCACTGTGTAAATGGTCACGAGCGAGTGACATAGCAGAGTTAAAATCTGCATGGAGGTACTACAGAATGTTTTTAGTGTATGGATGGCTGCGAAATCTTTTATACAAATCAAGAAGGCACCAAGGGGATCCCTTTACTTACATCCAGTTCAGCAAGGATGTGCCATTAGTCATGACTCTGTGTTTAGGCACTATTCCAGCGCAACGCGGTATACACACATAGCACATATTGGCCCTTGTGTTCTTAGTTGTATGTTATTCAGGTGTTGTTGGTATGGGGAAGAGCACAAAAGCGAAAAGCAAGGGAGGATACGATCACGATCTAAGACTAGAAAATAGAGAGTAGAGAGAGTAAGAAAGTCTCGCAGAAATGATGTCAGTTAGACAAAAGAACCCATGCCCTCTCCATAATTCCCTATATTGTATTATGTGAACATGGCCCCGAGTGGTTCGTCAAGCTATTAATTTTCTAGGAGGAAGAGAATATGACGACAAAGTTGTGCTTGATGAAGTAACGTTTGAGGTTTTTGACCGTACTAACACATGCATACCATGTCATGCATGTGGGCTGTTAGTGACTTACACCACGGTTTGACCCCACAGCTTCGACCCGGATGCAGTAAAGCCCCGGGTGGATTTTAACAGCAGCAGAGGCAGCTTTGCCGAGCATGGTAAGTAAGAGTTGACATCACTTTTAAGACATTGACGATCTGGTCCCGTCTGGAGTTGAAAAAAGAGAGTAAGAATGAGAAGAAGATGAAGATATTGACCAGTAATTCAAGTCATAATGTTACCATAGACGAGCTCGTTTCTGTCTCGTCGTTCTTCCAGAACGCACCTCAATATGAAGCAAGTAACGAGGGGGACCTTCGCCACAAGCAAGAGGGAGTACTTGTGGAATGTATGGATATGCAAGCAAAGTTAAATGTTTCTCTACTCTAGCACAAGCTTGGCCAGTTCCGCTTTCAGAGGCAAAAAGTAAAGGAACAAGAAAGGAACAGCTGGGAAGAAGCTCTCACTTTAACGGCTCCCCTCTCATAGTATAGTGCATGCGTTCCTGGTAAACACGGGATACTAGGGAATCAGCGGCAATGACGAATGAACGAATGACGAATGAAGCTCTCCTTCCCGACAAAACTGCGACTGCCCTTTGGGAGGAACTGTTGACATAAAAAGGCCTTGTGCCCCGTCTGTCTCTATTTTGCCTTCTCGCCTCTTGATATTTTCTTCCTTTATCTTCTCCGCTACATCATCTCATCCCCAGCTTTCGTTGTCCTTTTCATCTTTTTCTTTATAATCATATCCTAGATATATCACACAACACCGCCAAAATGGTTCTCACTAACAGCTTCGCTCCCATTCTTCACTGTAAGCTTTCGTCCCCAACTCACCGCCACTCATGCCAACTTCGAGGACACTAAGGTGCCAAACGCCTATACATAGAATTTAGCCTACTAACGTGTGCTTCTTTCTCTCTTGTTACAGCTGGCTTCCCTAAGGTCAAGCCCTCGGCTATCCTACTAGGCACTGCCTTTAACCACGCCACCGAGCTCGCCGTCCTATCCCCCATCTTTGGCGAGACTTACAAGCGCGCCAAGGTCTCCAACACCAAGGAGGAGTTCATGAAGTCCAAGGAGGCATCCGGTGCCGCTCTCGTCTGGAGCAGCTCGCTGATTGGCTCTGCTCTGCAGAGTTACGGTGTCGGTGCCCTGATCAACGCCACCGGAACCCTCAGCTACACTGGTGCTGCCTACCTGGGCGGTCTGGTTTTCCTGGCAACTTCTGCTCCTGGTGTAAGTCTTTCTATCCTCTTGTCTAGCTTTGCTGCAATAGGCTCATTTACTAACTAGAACTCTTTGTTTCACAGTACATCTCCCAAGTCTTCGCTGAGCGCCGCCCTCTGGACACCGTTGGTGTCAGCGTTGCCGCCAAGTTGATCGAGTCTCTCGGTCTGTCTCTGCTACTGACCTGGTGGGGTACTCGCGGTGACCCTCTAGACAGCTTTTTGCACTAAATCACTATAACCATTGGTGCTATGTTGTAACGGCTACACTGGCTAATCAGTGTGCCTAAGTATGATTCATTATTTTAGTAATGTGTAGGAGGTTATGGTAGTTGGCTCTGCAAGTTTTTAGGAGTTGCCCATAGTTATTAGCCTCTGAATAATTCACCCTTTGAAACCACAATTTGTTTCGAACTCAGTGACTGTTGTAAAGTTTTTTTTTTTAATAGCTGTGATGCATAATTATATCTGATCTCTAAAGTTACTACAGGATTTGTGGTAAACTGAATTTTTACTTGCTCTTAACTTTCACATATGAGGTATTGCTATTGTGAGAGGGATGGAGGCCAGGCTAGTCTGAGCAGTCCCGGACATCAGGAACAGAGAAAGCTGGTGCCAGAAAACACGGCATCGCCCGGAGTTGAAAAGGAGCTCTTAGGTAATCTCTAGACTATGAATAAAAACATCATCATCGACAACAACATGTGAAGGCACCATTGGACTATGTTTTTGTGTTTTATCACAACAATATTTCGTATTTAACAAAAGACTATCGTTTTGTGTACATGCTATATGCCTGAACAACGTAAATATCAAATGCCAGAACGCCAATACCCAGGTTTTGGACGTTATACCCTCTCGGTTCTACACATAGGGATCAGGCATACGTCTGAATCCAGAAGATCGAAAGCGTTCTTCTTGACTAGATAAGATATCTTTTTTGCCAACATCGAGTGTTTCGAGATATGGATAGTCAAATCGTATCTTGGAACACTGAGAGGGAGGGTAAAGAATCTTGGGGAGACTACCCAAAAAAGAACAGCGACTTCCGGAATTTTTCTTTTTTTTTTCACTTGATACCAAACAAACAGGGACGAAGAAAAAAATTGTGAGAAGTGAAGAAAAAAGTACAATCGATGGAATGTGGGAGGATATAACGAGAAAAATGAAAACAGAAGCCTCCAATTTTTTCATGTAGTGATTTAATGCCGAAGAAAAAAACAAGTGAACATGCGTCGTGGTACGTTTGAATGGCTGGAAAAAAATCTGGTGTGTGAAGAAGAGGTAGAAGTAGTAAAGTAATAGAAGGAGATAGAAAACAAACGGGAAATCGAAGGAACATAAATACAGCCGTTTACCATTACAAATACGCTCATAGGCAAAAGAAAGAAGTCAAAAAGAGGAACTCTAGAGATGTCTTGGTTCTCTTTATTTGATTCTTTCTTTACCAGAACGACTGCTTGGCAGCCTCCTTCTGAATCAGCTTGACCAGACCCTGGTAGACCTCAGCGTAATCCTCGGTATCGTCCTCACCGTCCTTGGCAGCCTCGGGGGCCTTCTTGCCGGCAGGGCGTGACTCCATGAGCATAACGACGGAGGTAGGACGCTTAGTCTTGGCAGCAGCGCCCAGCTCGGCGCGGGACGAGACGAAGATGAAGGGAACATTGTGGTCCTCGCACAGCACGGGAATATGAGAGATGACATCCATGGGCGAGATGTCGCCGGCAATGATCACGATACCGGGGAAGGAGGTGTTGTTGGGCGAGGTAGAGGTGGACTTGCGCAGAGTCTTGACGACCTCCTTGACACCACGCTTCAGAGTGTTGTTGCGAGCGGCTATACGAGAATGGCATGTTAGTTGACATTGGAATCTGATAAGGGAAAGTCTGCTGGGCAACGGTTTTCATGATATGATTCGTTCTCCGCGCCTGTAATCACCGAAACGGCGTAGAGGCGCCGAGAAACAAAAGAGGCTTGAAGTAGAATATAGGACTGTTAGCTTACCCTTGCGCGTGCCCTTGAGGACCTTCTTCATGACCTTGTCGTCAGCTAGAGGAACGGCAAAGGGAACCAGAGAGGCCTTGGCAATGGTAGGCTTCTCGCCATCCATCTCGACATCATCGACGACTTCGGCAACGGGAGCGATGACGGGAGCCTCAGTGGTCAAGTGCTCCTCAATGTGCTCCTCCAGCTTAGAGGACTTGCTCTTCTTCTCCTTCTTCTCCTTCTTGGAAGACTTGTGGACACCGTCGACTTCGGACCGCTTCTTGTCCTTCTTGTCCTTCTTCTCCTTCTTGGGCTTCTCAGAAGACGCCATTCTGTCTCTAGTATATGTGTTTGGGGGAAGAGGGAGTTAGAAAAGTAATATGAAAAGGTAAAGCGGAAAGAGAAAAGTAGTTTATCAAGTCGAGCAATATGATACTCAAAGTAGACTTGATGTCGATGTTATATGATTCGCAATTTGGTTGATGCGAAAAAGAACAAAAAAAGAGTTAGTGATGGTAAACTTTTTTTGGTAGGTTAAGGAATTTCTATCGCTGTCTCGAAGAAACTTTTTTTTTGTTATCAAAGCTGCGCCAGTACCCAGATAGGCGATTAGAGTGGGGCCAAATGCAATGCAGAGTCTGTTCGGATCAATAGATTTTCCGATACACGGTGTAGGCGTATAGAAGCACTGTCAAGGACACTGTCTTTAGGTGCTGACCCATCATTAGCCATTGATTGGTAGAAGTCGCATGAACGGAAATTTGGCTAGATTCTTAGTAGTCAATCAGACTTTTGCGCCATAATTGCAGTGAAATTGTCGCATATATTTATCATTATTTATGAAATCCGGTCCGATTTATATGCCAATTGTAGATTTACAGATTGGAAAGTCTCTCGAATAAAAGAATTGCATGGTAAATCAAGGGACAATGTCACATAAGAGATCTATCACATGGAACAAAGATGTATATGAGGAAACATGAAAATGATGCTGGCGCAGTCTATTACAGTTCGATTACGAACAGTGGTATAGAAGTGATATACAAAGTGCTTTGGAGCACATTTCTTCCCAAGTCCGGGAAATCAAATCGTCTGGGGGTAGTTCGGGTTCAGTTGTTCATTAAGCCAGCAATTTACTCCACATCGGCGAACTCGGCGCGACCGGCCTTGGAGTTCAGGTAGTGGTTGCTGTATTGCACATATTAGTAAGTAGATCTCAATCTCATGTTTATGTATAAAACTGCTAAGGCAGCACAATGGCATGAGCCTCTAATGGGTCGAGTGAGGATGTTCCGTACCGGTGGATAGCCCACTGCATGGTGTAGTAGCCGATGACCATGGGAGGAGCCCAGTACAGGACCTGGGTAGAGAAGCGTCTCCAGACGTTGAAGAAGGCATCGTGCAGAACACCAGCCAGAGGGTTCTGGCGGTTAGGAGCCAGACCGTAGGTGACGATACCCTTCTGCTTCTGAGGGCCTGTGAACAATAATTGTCAGTTGAGAGCTCTTGGGTGGATATAAAGCGACTTGAGAATGGTGTCCGACGATGGCTTGTTCAACAGCGAGTATGGCTCAAAGCAATAGATCCGTTTGCCGTGGTTGAAGCTGGCATGGAACTGGCTATATTGAAGCGAGGTTCCTGGCCGTCATCGGAGAGAAGCTATCGTTCGGGTTCCAATCGGCGTTCGACTCTTGTCGTGGAGGGCTATCGTGACTTTGGTTTGGACATACTGATGTGACCCCACCAGCCGAGGAAGCTACAATCAATTGGTCAGTACAATGGCGTATATTGAGCGCGAAAATAGCGACCGGTAGCTCCGCAGTATCGTTTCGTTGTCCCGGCCGAGCTATTTCGTGATACCAGCGGAAGGCACGTCACAAATGCTCGAATTCAGTCGCGGCAACGACACTGCGAAAAAAAAAAAAAAAGAAGAAAAGAAGAGCCATAACATACTGTGAGTTGGTGCCAAGCTTGATGTTGGCACCACCGAGACGGGCCTGAGTGGGCTGCATGGTGACTGAGTCTAAGAGCGGTAGAAGGAGGACTTAGTGTGGGCGAGGATGGATAGCTAAGATCTCGAGAAAAAGTTCAAGAACTTCAAAATCGTCTTTTGCCCAGAACTCGAGGAGAAATCGGATCTGTGCCATTTGGCCCAAGCAAAAACATGAATTCCCGGTCCTGATTCGTGACCCTAATTGGGTTTAGCGCATTGACACGGCTTAGTCATCCACCAAAATATGAAAATTAGAGCGGCAGCCTTGGGACCCGGTTAAGTGAAGAATAATAGAGGGATGTTTTAACGCCTTAGAAGGCAGCTTTTATGCCGTAATTGACGAAAAGTTAAGTGGGCTGGCGCTATGTGAATAACAGCGAGAACTATTTTGTCCAACTGACGCCCACCAACTTGATCGGCTTTAGTTTGCGATACTTCAATTGCTTAATTTCCGTAGTGAAGCGCATTGAACTTGTTTTTTGATACCAAGATATCCCACTTGAAGAAACTTGTTTTTGTTTCTCACTTCATCAAGCCGCCAGACCCATCACCACCGGGAGCAATCATCACCACCACTATCTCCGATCAAGACCAATAACATCATGGCCAACATTCTCAACTTTGCCTACCGCATGGCGGTTCCGGCTGCTGTCGGTGTTGCCTTTGCCCAGTCCGCTATCTACGACGTCAAGGGCGGATCTCGTGCTGTTATTTTCGATCGTCTAAGTGGTGTCAAGGACGAGGTCATAAACGAGGGCACTCACTTCCTGATTCCATGGGTGCAGAAGAGCATTATCTTCGATGTCCGTTCCAAGCCTCGCAACATTGCCACGACTACCGGCTCCAAGGATTTGCAAATGGTCAGCCTCACGCTGAGAGTCCTGCATCGTCCCGAGGTCAAGGCTTTGCCCAAGATTTACCAGGTAGGGCAGATACCCCGATGACATATCATAGCTAAGAGAAGCTCTTCCAATGCTCAATACCCTCATTATAATTACAACAATTGCTCACTATATTTCTTGTGTTTCTTCTAGAACCTCGGTCTCGATTACGACGAGCGTGTCCTGCCTTCCATCGGTAACGAAGTCCTCAAGAGTATCGTTGCCCAGTTCGACGCTGCCGAGCTCATCACTCAGCGTGAACAAGTCAGCCAGCGTATCCGTGACGATTTGACTCGCCGTGCCGGTGAATTCCACATTGCTCTAGAAGATGTCAGCATCACCCACATGACTTTCGGCCAAGAATTCACCAAGGCCGTCGAGCAGAAGCAGATTGCTCAACAGGACGCCGAGCGTGCCCGCTTCATCGTCGAGAAGGCTGAACAGGAACGCCAGGCCAACGTTATCCGCGCCGAGGGTGAGGCTGAGTCTGCCGATACCATCAGCAAAGCTATTGCCCGCTCCGGTGATGGCCTTATTCAGATCAGAAAAATCGAGGCTAGCAAAGATATTGCTCAGACTTTGTCAAAGAACCCCAACGTTTCATACCTACCCACCGCTAAGAATGGCAGCGGTGGTCAGTTTCTACTGAATGTCGGCAAGGCATAGGCCTAGAGCATATCTTCAATACTAAGCAACGTAGGACATGAAGTAGGAGACAAGACTGTAAAGTTTTGACGTTCACATAGTCATATCATGGATTATATGCAATTGTCAGAAGAAATAATTATTGTAAAAAATAAAAATAATAACCAAATTACATTAACACACGGGGTTGCTCCAAAATTGACTGGTTAGTTCTTTGTTCTGACTTAGAATCGACCTCACCAATTGGCATTTATATTTCTTGATCGTGGCCGATTCAGAACAAAGCCGTGTGCGTAAAATAATCCGCTTCTCTGATCTAGGATCTGTTTTCAAGGGTAGTTGGCTCAAAATCTTCATGTTCGATATTACATGTTACCAATCAAGAAATAATAGAATGGAAATAGTCATGACTAGTTTTTAGCGACTATCTGATATTCTTACTAAAACAAGAAGATACAGAACTTGCTTATATAGCTTCAGGGGAATCACCATCTTCAACTTGATATTTTTTAGGTAAATAGGAGCTGCAGTTCCTTGAAGGCCTCTGAGGCTTGAATAGGCAATGAGCTCCTTCAAAGTACCTACGAATGAACTTTTACTCACGGTGCTTTTACCAACTATCGTGTGGCCAAATGGATACACTATAGCTTTGAGAAATAGCAGTGCTACTTTGATTTATATATTCCCTGTCAGTATGTGAATCGAAAGCTAGAAGAGGCCCAAAAGATGTTGTCAGCGTGGAATACCTCTAGTTGTCTTCTAGTGCTATATATGATTTGGATAGTCTTAGTCAAAGTTTCACTAGCCTAACTAGGATGACTACTGCAATGTTACACATGATGCATATATATGTATACCTTTGGCTCAGAAATTGCTAAGAAACATCTCGGGTAGGAAAAAGCCCTCATTAACCTAATATAGAATATGATATAAGCGAGGTGTTCTCCATTTTTAGATTTCATCTCGTTGCATTTCTTTCCTATGGCTGACTCTTCTACTTTCTATTGTGTATTTTTTTCTCGAATTGCCATGTCCAAAGAAACATCGGGATCGCAAAGCAGTAGCTTCGATTAATTCAAAGTTTTGCAACTTCAAGATAGAGACTGAAGAGGAAGGTCTTATAGTAGATTTAAGTATAAAATTCCATGTACAGGAAACCAATCAAAGATATTTACCATATTGAAATAGAAAGGAAGAACACGAAAATAGTGAAATTATCAGAAGATAACCAGACCCAAATATAACGAAAGGAAAGTAATTTAAATGCTAATATTACACAGTTCGACCTAATTGGGAGGGAGTCAAATATTGTGATGCTTAAGTCAAACTTCTGATTGTTCATCTTCTAAGTAAACCCCGAATGCTCATTGACGACCTGTATATCTAGTGTGACCCATGTTCAAAGTCCTCCTCTCTATAGATCAATCTGTACCTGTTTGTGTTCGAAATGGCGCAGCATCTACTACATGTATTGGAAAATGACGTAAGAGATGTATGTAACTATACCTTGAATAATGAAGTATAGGATGTGTAAAGGTTGATGATCCAGGGTACATGATGAATCATCAGAGGCGAGTCGAGCATTTTAAGCTAATTAAATAAGATCATCATCTTGCAATAGAACATGTATTTATGTTTCCAGCTATCTATTTTGATTGCTACATATACATAGCTTCTTATCCTCTGTTTTTAATCGTGACCATTCCTCATGACAACCGTTGTACCAGCATGGTCTTCACTAGTCTAACCACATAGAACAAATCAGAACTACACAAATTCTTTAAATGCATACATGCTATGTTATAACTAACTATAGAATTAAGATCTGAAATGTTTGTAGCTCATAAACAATTACATCTAAAAAGGGTAGTTATTGACTATTTAGATTTTCAAATTGTTAATAGTCTCTTTTCATCCACTTGGGGCATGTTTGCACTACTACTGTTACAAGGAATGTCCTAAAACACCACATATACACCATCCTAGATTATCATGAATCTATACAGAGGGATTTTTCCATCTACATGTATAATAAAACGTCTTATTGAAAAACACATACTGTTACTTATAATATCAAATTTAGAAGCACTGTCAACAGTGGCTATAATGGAGGGCCAACAAGTAATCGGATTCATCTTTCCAGAAGCAGAAGTAAATTCAATTTCAACAATACACCCAGCTTGGTGCGGAATCTTCAATAGTGGTTCAGGGTAAAACATCTGTCTACCAACCGCAGCATCGGTCGTCTGCCATGTCCTGTCATACCATGTTGCGTCGATTGCTACTTAGGCGCTTCAAACTTCCCATTACTGAGCTTCCAACCACGTGCCTGCATATCCTTCCACCTATCCTTCACCTTCAAACGCACAAGCTCGCCGGCTGTACGCGCATCCTCGGCACTGTCGTGTCCACGACCATCCTCCGTTTGGATCTTCTTGTTTAACAGCGAAGATGCAAGTACTTTCAAGCCATTCCGCATCGGTAGGCCATTGCGGTGTGGGAACAGCAAGACAGTATCTATGATCTTGTCATGAATTATGCGCGTAATATTGAGATCATTCTCAAGGCCGTGGCCAACAAGAATGGTATTCGGGGTGATCAATGCAAACAAAAGATCACGGGCGGCAGAAGGTGAGCTGACTATTTTAAGCTTGCCACTTCGTGCTACAGCAGCCTCGCCTAGGCCAGGTGCCGGAATAGGGGGCTCAAACCCAGTCCATGGTTGAGCGTTGACGATATCTTCGGGAAAGACACCAGAGTATCGAGAATTGAGATCGAGGATCGCTCCCTGGGGTTGAACCAAGACATCTAGAAGAGTATCACCTGACGGCCATGCAGTTGCTGTGAGGCGAACAAGCTCCATGCCGTTGACGGTATACGCCATCTCACAGTCGAAGCAAACTACTTTAGCATCAGATGCGGGTGTGTCATTCGGAGGTGTTTTTTTGAAGCGCAGCACGTGTGAAAGGCGAGCTTTGTCGGTGACCTTGAACACGTGGGAGTCTCCAACAGTGCACCCAACGCTATCGCCGATAGCTTGATGGCAGCAGTTGTATTTCTTTTCGCCTCTCGCACGAGTTCCGCCTGCAGTCGAAATGGGAGAAGTAAAATATGTTCTCCCGGGGTGATGAGTGCAAGTCCCACCAGACGTATGGGCGCCATCCTTTAGTCGGCGATCTGGGAATACTTGGAAGCGTTTTTCACAGCGATGGCACTTTTCCCAGCCCTTCGACATTGCAACGGCCTGGGTTGCTCGCGATATGGCAGCCTCATCTGGGGCAATGGGAACATAGCCATAGTTCGCTAGGCTGTTGATGGAGGTGACAAGGAAACCAGCGATAAAGATTTCTTGTTCGGATGTGAGGCCAGTATCGATGACGGTTGGCAGATTGGCTGCATCAGCCTTAGGCCGGGGGGGATTCTTGAGAATGCCACATTCGGTAGTCCATTGATCGACCGTCTTCTTCTTGTAGCCAGAGAGACAGCCGGCAGCCATGTTTCGGTAAACTTGTGTGGGGCCACGAGCGACATTGCCTTCTAGTTCGATAGCCATTTTGTTGGCTTCGTCTTGAGAAAGAAACAAACTTATCTGGTCAGGGTGCGTCGAACGCAGAAGAGAATCGAGACGGAAAATCTGGTCATAGAGTTTTTGGATGATGCTCACTCTAGCCGTAAAGGTCGTAGGGTTCACGGAAACGGTTTTTGGGATGAGAGTTTGATGCTGCTTGAGTGGAGGGGGTGCTTTAGTGATGATTTTAGGTGATGCAGAGGTTTCCATATGGTGATGGTTGGATGCAGAGATTTTTGATGCCTTGGATGGCTTTGGTGTTGAAAGGGCAGGTACCGACGCCGTTTTAGCAACTTCCTTTGCTATTGAGGGCGAAGGAGTAGCAGTGTTTAGAGATGATGAAGAAGAGGCACTCTTGAGCCTGATAGCATCAGGGCCCGATACAAGTGAGGCAGTGTCGCCATTAATGCTAGATAAACCCAATCTTCCCACGGCAGGGTTAGGTCCCGAAGAACTGATAGCGGCCTGAAGCACTGGTTTGATGCTGGTTGGCTGGGATACTGCAGAGGATGTGCCATTCGGTGGGTGATGTGGCAAGTGACATGGAGCTTCTGCTCTGATTCGTTTGTGAGTGATCGCTTCCGGTGATGATGAGATGTGCCGCTTATTAGTTTGCACGTCGTCCTGTGGTTCACGGGCTAGCCAGCCAGGATCATACTCTGTAGTCGGGTCCGAGCTGGAGATTCCATCAACAGCAACAACATCTTTGTCTGGTACACAAGCATCATCAAATTGCACTACGGAAGGGGGGTTGGCCTTCTCGGGGTGGCCAAAAAGACACTGTTTTGACGAGCATGCAGGACCAGCTGGGCACGGGATATGCTTGAGGTGGTTAAGGGAAGCCATCATAGAAAGAGCATCAACAGAAAAAGATATACAGAGGGTGGTGATTGATAGTGAAGAGCAGTCTTGTACGCCTTTGTCTTCGCGGTCGACACGAAAGGCAAAGGGGAGTATGGCTAGCTCGAACTTGATAGAGCCTGGCTCAAGGTACAGGAGTGCAATGCTAAGGTGGTAGACAGTAGCTATGGAGGATGAAGAGGCGGTATTGGTAGTATTGGTGGTATATAGTTGCAGCAACAGAAGCAGCTAGGACTAGTAATTGAAGTAGCAGCAGAAGTGGTGCCAGCAGCACTCTGTATTGCTCTAGTTGATGCTAGGTCAGGTACAAGTAATTAATGGTAGAACAAGCATTGATTGAAGGGGCGCGTCACCGAAACGAATGAACGATGAGATGATGCAGGCAAACGATCGCAAACGCAAATTATACAAACGAATGAATAAATAAAAAAACGGCAGAGAGCAGATCTAGAGCTAGCGATAGTGAAAGGCAAAGAGAAGACCAGACCCTGATGATGGAAGAGAACAACAAACAACGCCAAAATATTTTAGCTACCTGGTATCGCCGCCTGAGCAACTCAACTTCCCCCCGGCAATTGTTCAACACGTTTTGCGATCAGGCAGGAGCTGGCGGCTATGACAGCTGGCGGGTGAGTGGCCAGGCCTAAAGCTATAGCGTCATTTTATACCCCGGCAGCTGTCTGCAATCACTTACACTTAATGTAGTTACTCTGGTTTGTGGCAATATGACGACACTAGACAAAGCGAATATATTAGCTGCCATTTTATCGACTTTCACAAGCTATGTATTATATCAGTTAGCTTAGTAAGGAGAAGTTAACCTAGTTATCATTTTCAAAGAATTTCTATCATCTTAAGCATAACTTTAACCTTGTGTCGTGATACTGTCTCGACTATCAACTAACCATATTTATCCGCCTCGGTTCATATGACAAAGATAATGCACAAATCTTCTCATCAACTATGATAACGATGCATGCTTTCATATTGCACGAATAGTTATCTTCAGCGGTAAATCTAGTGCTATGTTGGGTTTTGTTATCTCTACTGTATGATATGATGTATCTGTATATGTAGTTGCTACACACATATAGCCTATGCCATGATACCCACAAATAACTCCAGGCAGATAACCATTTATCTATCAATGTGATACCGAGTATGCGGCTGACGGCATCCTCCTTCGGAACTCCTCTTGTCTCTTATGTAGAGCCAAAGCTACATCACGGCATGTATTCGGTACACCACAACAGGCAATTGAATAGAGTGATAATTAACCACGAGCATTAGTGGACACTGTGAAGCACGCTACAAATGTATTTCTTCCGCTGTACGCAACCATCAGATAACGCTAGCATCAAGGAGTCGTTTCCACAAGTTTAATAAAGGCTACGAATATTATATACAACTAATAACCGCGGTTCCTTAGCTCAAGTCTACGGATCATTAACACGGACAAATATATGTTCCAGCGGAAACTTCAAAAATAATCCCTGTCAGTCCACTCAGATTGTCTATCAACTCCGCTAGACCTCTTTATCTCAACTTGCGGTTGGCTTCAAAATGCTATATTGTTAGCTATCTACATATATATGTACAGCGCGCAGGAGTTGTGATACACTATTTGATATAAAGTTGGTATAGAACGCTAGTTGCAGCCCGCACTCTGGCACTTATCAGGACCTATTTGTATCTGTATGTAGTACTATGACAACCTAAAGCCAACTCAAAGCTGCTACATATAAAGGGCATTCCTGCCGCGCTCTCTTTGTCTGAATATCTGAAGAAAGCCTCTGTCTCATTGATCTGCTATAATAGCGCATGCAATCATCAGCGTCACCGCCTTCAAGCACTGTTGCGGACCATTGGCATTAACGTCATTAAAGTCGGAGTCGCATGCTGGCTAGTGCTGCCTAGACGCGGATTTAACAGCCGCCCATAAGAATTATGTTGGTTTAAACCCATGGCTGCAAATGTCTCATTACTTTTTAAACCGATGTAAGCTACAACTAAACTAACAAAAAAACAGCCTATAGTTGTATTAGTTTTTTTTCTTCTCGCTAATTAGGGTTTACGAGTGAAATACTTTAACGTAGTTTATAAGCGAGTCGGAAATACAAGGAAATGGGATATCGTTTTTATGTCCACACAATCACGAACACTTAAACACAATTTTGTCCACTCAAAATCATAGAATCAACTTATAAAAAGAATCATATTATTTTCAGCTCTTCAAGCTTTGAAATAAGACCTATAGTTCAAGATGAAGTATTCTGCTACTATCTACAACATCCTTCAATCAACACCGGGACACAGAATCAGAGGCCGAAGGTTGCAACATGACAGCATGATAAAACCATGGAAATTAACCAATCCAGAGGATAAGAAGATTGTTCGCTAGGTAGACGTTAAATATAATCAAATCATACGCGAAGCGGGGCGCAGCCATATTGTATTCCGCCAGATCCTGGCCAGTAATTCTAGCGACTTTCAGGGCATCTAAGTCTCCGAACCACAGACAACGACTTGTGTTACTGCCTGTGCCTTGTTTACGTACCTTACAACTAGCTATAGTTTTTCGGGACGCTCAGCCTTTTTTTTTGTAGTGCCTCGCCACGACTATATTTACGAGCCTGTTCGCGAGACTACAAAAAGAAGTGTTCGTCCCCTATCAACGACGTTCCATGCTGTTACCTTTTTCTGTCCATTCTATTAACATTAACCAACCCATACTTACCGGCCACTACACTATGGATTATACAGGCGGCGATATCGAGGCTGACCACCTCTGTGTTCTTGTCCACGGTGTAAGTCCTTTTTTCTCCTGTGATTCCGGCAGTCCGGGCCAACATGGTTCTCGCCAGCTGGCTTTTCTACTTTGCTAACATATCTTCGATCCCGCTAGCTCTGGGGTAATCCCACTCATATGGGAAGCATTGCTCAGTATATGCGCAATCAGTACGGCAAAGAAAAGCTGTACCTTCTTCTTGCCAAAGCCAATACAGGCAGTTTTACCTACGATGGTATCGATCGTGGTGGCGAACGCGTATGTGCCGAGATTGAGACTGAGGTACAGCGCATAAAGGAGAATGGCGGCAAGATCCGCAAACTAAGTCTAGTGGGCTACTCATTGGGAGGTCTCATTATTCGCTATGCGGCCGGTCTTTTGCAGGCAAAGGGTTTCCTTGACACCGTAGAGTGCATGGTAAGTATATCGATCCAACAAGCACCGTTCTTTTCTCTATTCATTAACACTGTCTTATAGAACTTCGTGACTTTCGCATCACCACATCTTGGTGTGAGAACACCGTCCAAAGGCTTCCACAATCACATTTGGAATGTCCTTGGAGCACGCACACTTTCCATGTCTGGGCGTCAGCTTTTCACTATCGACAAATTCCGCGATACTAAGCGCCCGCTTCTAAGTATCCTGGCTGATCCAAAGTCCATTTTCGTAACTGGACTCAAGCGGTTCAAGCGGAGAACTCTATACACCAATATTGTCAACGATCGTACTGCGGTGCACTATACTACGGGCATTTCACGTACCGATCCATACTTGAACCTAGACAAGATCAAACCCCGTTATGTAGATGGCTATGCTCCAGTCATCTTGGACCGTGATCAGCCCATCGATCCCCGACCACGTGTCCAAGAACCAGCGACTTTTAGTAAGCGGGCTTCGCGGTTCTTCAACTCCCTTCCTTTCTATCTTGCCGTGACATTCCTACTACCCGTTGGCGTAGCTCTATTCCTCATGAGTTCTATATTCCAAACGATCCGCAGCTCCCGGCGCATTCGTCTACATGAACTAGGTTTAGGCGGGATCGCCATCGACAAGTATCGTCCTCCGTTATGGATTCAGGGCATGCGGGAAGAAGTCGAGCATGCATACGAAGCCCTAAACAGCGCACAGGGCGAAAGTTTCTTGGATCTAAACAACCCAGCAGATCTCGAGGGTTTAACTGATGATGATGCTCGCATAATTGCACGTGAACGTCGCATGTCGATCCCATCTACACCAACGCTTGCGCTTACTCCAGCCCAGTTTGCCATGATTGACTCCATGGATAACGTCGGATGGCGAAAGTATCCGGTCTGGATTCATGATGATAGACATACCCATGCCGCAATCGTGGTGCGATTTGAAAAGGCCTCTTTCGAGGAGGGCAAGGTTGTTCTGTGTCATTTTGTTAAGCAGGAGTTCTTGATATAGGGTTAATATTTCTGCGAAGTCTTTTGGCGCTTGAGTTTTTATATGTTTTTATATATGTTTTGTCATATAGATAGATAGATTAGCCCACATGGCTTAGGCAAAACACTAATAGAGTAACAATAGACGATCTAAAGTTTTAATACTTATCGTTTATTTGTGTGAATTGTATGATAATTCAATCCAAACCCTAAAAGTGTGTAAATGCGAAGACATATATCGTCACCCGTTTCTTCTATTCACTCAGTACACCAAAATCTTACATGACGCCATTTCGGCTCGTTCCCTTCTCTCCAGCCGTTGGTTGGTATATTTCTTTTCACCGGATGACAGTGCAACCCTCGGCAGGCTCGAGAACCTTCCATTGACAAGTGATAGGCTTGGGGTTCTTGGCCTTGAGGATGCTGATGATCTTCTCGGCAATGATATCGAAGTTGTCAGTAGCCAGCGCCAGGATAGTCGGGCCGGCGCCGGATAGACAGACACCAAGGAAGCCAGCCTGAGTAGCTGGTGACATGCTCTCAACAACTTCACCTAGACCAGGGATCAGGGTCTGGCGGTACGGTTGATGAATCTTGTCCTGCATAGCAAGGTGGATGAGCTCTGGGTTAGGAGGCGACTGGCCAAGAGCAACCGGGAGAAGGGCTATCCGCTGCAAGTTGAAGGTCTATTTGAGTGGGAAATCCACACTGTTAGCATATCAACCAAAATTCATGGTCTCTTTAGTTTCTAGTACTTACAACATCGGGGCGGGTGTAGTGGGGAGGTAGAACGGCGCGAGCATCGTGGGTAGCAACGACGAAGTCGGGAATGATGGCAATAGCCTTTATCTCAGGCGCCCATGGGAACTTAATATAGTGGCCAATGTTGTTGGGAGGAATCGGAGGAGTCTTCTTCGTATCGACGCCACCAGCGGGCTCGGGAAGGACTTCACTCAGAGGCACCTCGATACGCTGAGAATCCTCGGGGTTCAGAGGCATCAGGTAAGTGCCAACAAAACCACCGAACAGAGCAGCGCCGACATTGTCAGGATGACGCTCTAGAAGAAAAGAAAACAAGGCAGTTAGCATAAAGTTTCCCTTATACAAACCGCAGACCGCAACTATCCTGTGGGAATCAGCGACCTACCAATCATCAAGCAGAAGTCGAACAATCTGTTGTTATCCAGATCCAGCTTGCCGACCTCTTTGCCAAGCATGACACCAGCGACGACGGCAGCGCCTGAACTACCCAGGCCACGACCAAGCGGGATAGGGTTCTTGATGTGAACGTGAGTTTCGCCGGGGAAGTCCCACTGGCCATGGCAGCGCAGCACGTAGAGCGCACAGCGCGTGATCAGGTTATCGGCGGGATCGAGCGGAATCGGTTCGCCACCATCGGCACCGGCACCCTCGTAAGTAATGCGGCAGTTGAGCGGGTGCTTTGAGGCGCCGGGGGCTACACTGCGGTCCACCGTCACGGTCAGCTCGAGATATACGGACAGTGCGAGGCCGATGACGTCGAAGCCTGGGCCGATGTTGGCCGACGAGCACGGCGCGCGGATGGTGAAGGTCTCGGCCATGGTACGGATTGGGATTTGGTTTGGGTGGCGGGGCAAAGATATATGGAAGCGGGCGTTGCGACGAGAAGGCGGTCGAGTTGCTCGCTTTGCTGTGAGGATGTTAGTCAAAAGTTGGCCGCACAGGATGTGAGGCTAGACCCTGTGATGATATTTTTTAGGGTATGACTGACTAACAAGAGGAAGTATCTAACCCGAAAGAAGAGAGCCAGAGAGAAGCTAGGTAATTGCTTGACTTGGCTATCAAGAAGGCGATGACTTGCAGCAAGGTTGAAGATTGGAATAACCCCACTATTTACTTATGAAATTCGAGTCACTTGGCGATTTTTCTCTTTTCCATTTTGATTTAAGCGTGGGGCAAGTAGGCCTTTTTTGGCTTCTACGCGTCCGTCTAAATGCCGCCGATGGCGGAGCCTTTAAATCTTTCGATTCACCAGAGTCATGACATGATTTTATTTGGAAATGAAAAAAAATATTTAGACATTATACCTTAGGTTGGTTGAGTCCGACTCGTGGAACAATATCATGGGCGCATAGAAAAGACTATAAAAAGAAGTATGCCCAAAGTACACCGGCAAAGCTTATTTTACCGGCCGTCACATCAACGATTTCTCAATCCGATCGCCGTCTTACAGCCCTTTCTTAGCTCTTTTGTTCTTCTAGCTATAGTTCGGTCAAGTTCCGGTCTTACTTCTTTCTCTACTTCTTCTATCGTAAACCACCCAAATCTCGCCATTGCCTGATGCGATCAAGAGACACAACTATATATGTAGGAATCGCTTTCTTCCAGATACGTACCGGACTTATCATGTCATAATCAGCTACCACTATCACAGCAATCAATAAACTGCTACTATTTCAGCCGTCGAAACGCGTGTCCAGCAACATCAGCTATTTTATTTCCGGCCTGATACAGGCACAAGGCACCAAAAAAACACCATATCCAATCCAAAGCACATACTCACAGCTTTCACTTCTTGTTTTTTCTCATCTTCCTTTGTTCTATGCACGGTCAGCATACTAAAGGCCCCTGGTGTCGATCTTACAGTAGCTGAGGTCGTTCCCATACAATATATGCCCAAAAACGCCGAAACCAGTACACACGTTTCTGAATCACCAGTCGAGTTTCATCTGTACGTGATGTCACTTTTAGTGACTGTGCGTACTAATGGCGACTCCAAATAAAAATAAAAATAAAAATAAAAATAAAAAAGGAGAATAATTAGCTTCTTTGCACAAGTAGATCACCATAAAATCCTATAAAACGGCTCCATATACAGATACATACAGATATATGTATATCTACATATGCCAACGGCAAAAGTCCTATTGTAAGTGGTTATGAAGTCGTAATTCAGATTCTAATCTATATTTCTTATCGCCGTACATTGCTTTATTCATGCCCAACAAGATATGAGATATCAATATGCTACAAGAGGCTCTTAACGGGTCTTTGAAGCGCCTGAGCTTCCTCCTGCATGTAGCCGCTTTATCCAGATCATCCATCTTTTAGCCCTTCCAAGTCCATGTCGACAATCATACATCATATGCACTGACTAGCAATAGTGTTAAAAACTAACACGGCTCTCTTTTTTGTGTCCGTGATCTTTTTTGTTTTTTT